>JBBPSY010000274.1:0-15935 GCA_038093855.1 Rugiboletus extremiorientalis
ACGACTCATGGTGTACGCACCGTAGATAGCATATTTAGACATGATGTCATGCCCTAGGACCACGTAGGTCACTGGGCATTCCCATATTTAGGTATTTACTTGTGTAGCATACTATTTGTATTGCCTACGGGCATTGTAGTATATAATGCTAGCACAAGATGGCCTAAGCTCTCCAGCTTAGTCCTCTTGTTATTCTCCCCAGAGTAACCGAGCTACTAGACTCATCCAATCATTTATCTATTCTTCTGGTGACGTCTTATTGCTGTTGCCTTTCTGTCACTAGGTTCTATCCCTAGTACGATGGGTCGCAACAGTTACACTTCATATGGAACATCGCTCGTGCTCCCTAGCACTCGCTCACCACTGGATAGCCCCTATCATCGCCACCGCTTACCTAATGCCATATAGGCTAGCACTATCCGACCTCTGATCGCTCGCCCTCGTCCATGGTGTCCTCGGGCTCGTGCCCACCACTGTCATTCCTGGTCTCCCTTTGTCCCGTGTCTGCGACGCGTACCAGTACTCCCGAACAGGCATCACTCGGTACTTCTCGTGATCCACCGTCGCCTTCCTGATCGGATGTCCTCGAATCATCTCGGACTCTGTTCCGCTCGCTCGGACCCTGTCCTCGCTCACTCCATCAGGCTTCCACGACCCCGCGTTCGCATCATCCCGAGATGCTTCTATTCCCTGATAGCCTATCCCATCAGGCGAATCCCTTCCACATTCGGCATTGCCAATATCGGACACAATGTCGTCTTACCACCTGGGCTCGCACCGCGTGCTCGCCCTCCTCTCGTCTCCACTCGTCAACCACCTCAGTTGTGGAACGAGGCCCTTTCCTTTGCTGGCGACCTCCTCGGACTTCCATGGAACTCCTCAAAGCTCATCCAGCTCTTTATACTTTATACATTTTACCTTTCCATTCCGAGCACACTCCTTCTGGTCGTGCACCTCGATCTCCCTTTCTTCCCTATTCCGGTGTACTCCATTAGGGAGTACACCTCCTCTTACTATACTCGTCGTATGTACACCAGTGGTCCGTGCTACATATCCTGTAGTATAAATACCCCTGCAGAACTGCTGGAATCCCCAGCTAGTTCTACGCAATCCACCTGCGATTATTGGTGTCTCTTCGCTCCCCTCTCAGAGACTGGGACTCTCCTGAGCTCCCCTAGTTCTACTTCGCCTAGGTTATGCTCATAGCACGACCTCTTCATTGAGGTTCATTGTTACTTGCACGAGACTCCAGTGTTCGCACTGCGACAGTTGCCTTGTGTCGTAACACATTCCGCATGGAGGCAATCAAACCAGATCACGTCTTCTTTGACAACAATTGTTCACTCGCTCAACATGTCAGGTCCGATCCTTATTTTTCCACCATCGGCCTCACTGTTGATGTGTTCCATTTCAAGTCCAAACACAAGGAGATGCACATGTTCTGTCAAGAAAACTGCAATCCCACTGCATACCCTGAGTTACTTGGTATTGATGGTAAAGGTTGGTTCTTCAATTCCTCGATCGCAGAACAGACGAATTGTTACGTCTGAGACGTGACTGGGATAGGCAAAGTTGAGGACTAGAAAGTCTCCCAGAAATTCGTAGTTCAAGGGGATCGTAGGTCAATCGTCAAGAGTTGATAATTCTAGGATTCCTCAGAGAGGGAGGAACGTTTCAGAGGTCAAAGGGTCAAAGGGTCGTCCTTACTCGAACGTCAGTTCGGAGTAAGACGAGAGCGTACGCTTCAAAAGTGGTACAATTGACTTATAGATGCTGCACACTTCAGAAGTGGTGCAGACGACTTGTAGAAGTCCAAGGTTTCAAGGGGATTCAAAGATACTAGGTAGTATTCCCAGTAGGTCAAAGTTAGGAATCGTTACAGGTTACTATGGCTCTTTATATAAGTAAATAGATAAGCCATGACTAAGCGATAGAAGTTGATGGAAGTTAATAGAACAAAAGAAGGTTGCTGTTATGACGTACACGGTATCTCAGTGGCAAGCCAAAGAGATAGCTGTCATCGGGACTTCACTGGACAACGTAGATGTGGAGTCTACGGTCCTAAGTCCGGAACCTAGCGAAGCAGGTCTTAGGGCGACCTTTAGACCACAGAGAAGTAAGCGGAGCCTTGAGGTGTTGAAGGTGAAGCGAGCTCTCTGGTTGCCAGTAGATACATGTAGATTGCGTAGAACTAGCTGGGGTTTCCAGCCAGTTCCACCAGGGTTTATATAGTGTACACGGGTGGCAGTACACTAGCATGGACCAAGGACGTGTATCTGCTGGAAGAGGAAAGGGTCCAGCATATCCTAAAGGGATGTGCTGGAAGTGGAAAGGGAGCACTTCCACAATGGTGTGGTTGAGTGCGAACCGCCAAAAGAGGCATGCAAGCATGCCGAAAGAAGTGGGTGCGAGGCAACAATGAGGTTGCCATGCGCAAGTGATATAAAGGGAAGTCCGAGGTTCCCATGGACATTGAGGGGCCGTGGGAACCAAGGAAGGACAAAGGGCGACACCACATCGAGTGGTGGTGCAGAAGGGAAAACATATGTAAGTAAGAGTAAACAAAGATAAAGCCTCACTGGTACTGAGGTAAGTGGTAAGAGTTAGCTAACCCTGTGGTTAGGGGTTCGCCTATAGTAATTGTAGTGTAAGTATGGTTAAGTGTTGTACCAGTGAGCGAGGAAAGAGGAAAAAGGGGTGGGGGACTGCTCTACCGTAACACAATGGGAAACTCGACGATGATGAAGTGATTTTCATGGAGCTCCCGCCTGGTTTCGATAAGCAAGGCCGTGACTTAGTCGCGAGACTTTGTGTGGCTCTGTACGGCTCTAAACAGGGCACGCTCAAATGGTATCGTCGCTTATGCGGCACTCTGCATGACTTGGGTTTCGCGCGGATGGAGGCCGATTGGGGGGTGTTCATTGCGACGATTGCCCAGCACATCTTGATCCTTGCGTCACACATCGATGACTGTACCATCACGGGCAGTTCTTCGCCTCTCATCAAAGCGTTTAAAGAAGAGATCGGCGCATGATTTCGAATCACAGATTTGGGGCCGATTAGCTGGTTACTGGGGATGAAGGTCTCGTGTGATCGTAAATCGCGGACAATCTCTCTCTCGCAAGAGTCTTATGCCAACGCGATCTTGTCTAAGTACAATTTCGCTGATGCAAAACCTGTCGTGATTCCCCTCAATCCCCATACTCAGTTATCAGAATCTCAGTGTCCCAAGACTACGAGTGAGGTCACTCAGATGCGAAACATCCCATATTGTCAGGCCGTCGGATCTCTCATCCATCTCGCCACTGGTACTTGACCAGATATCGCTTTCACGACTTCTTTTGTTTCTCAGTTCAATGCTAATCCTGGTTGAGACCATTGGGAGGTGGTGAAACGGATTTACCGCTATCTTGTTGGGACGAAATCATTGGCGTTAACCTTTGGGACACAAGTCCAAGGTCTAGTTGGATATGTCGATGCGGACAGTGCTACCCAGGAACATCGTCGGGCTATTACCGGTTTTGCGTTTCTCATCAACAGAGGGGTGATTCTCTGGGGTTCGAAGAAACAAGAACTTATTACTCTTTCTACAGCAGAATCCGAGTATGTCACAGCAACACATGCCGCAAAGGAAGCTCTCTGGCTTTGCTGTCTTATCGGGGAAATGTTTCACCCATTGACACAGCCTACGACTCTTTTTGGGGACAATCAAGCAGCGATTGCGCTGACGCGCAACAGCAGTTATCATGCACGTACGAAACATATTGACATTCGTTATCATTTTATTCATTTCACCGTCGAGGACGGTTCCATTCGTTTTCTTTATTGCCCTACAAATGATATGATTGCTGATACTCTTACCAAAGCCCTTCCGAGTATTAAAGCTAAACATTTCGCTCAGGAACTCGGATTACACCCTTCCGTTTGAGGGGGAGTGTTGTATTATTCTCATATAGGCATGGTACAAACAGACTCAGTTAGATCCGTATTACATAATCACACAGATAACTTTCACCTCGATGCAACTCTACACCTCAGTAACTGACTCTGTCCAGTACTGAGGTGAGATCCATCTGTTATTACTTCACACCTTGTACTCATATATTCCAGTGTACTTCTACAGGTGTGGAATACACTAGTAACTGACTCTGTCCAGTACTGAGTGTACTTCTACAGCCATGCCTGAGTGTGTTGCCTGGAGATCTATGTTGGTTACTCGCAAACAGCTTGAGCGCATCCTTTTGCAATGGAGACAGCTGATCACCGCACAGGTTGTACGCATGTGGTGGCAATCCAGGTGATCTGCTATGTGATTGAGATTTAAACTCGTCACAGCGGCACTTGCCCTTCTCGCTGTGGATATCTTGAACCACAGAGGATCATACCCGATGAATGATGGGAGATTGTGAGCGTATTGACATAGACAGTTGTTTGTGCTGAGGAGAGTTGGTTGTGACCCAATCAGCATCTTCATCGGCAGTGGAATCTGATGTCAGTGAGATAACCTCATCACTGACTGCAGCAAGTGTACTTCTGCCAGGTAATGGGGAGAGTGAGCGGCCTCGTCTCAACAGACTCGCGGCCCCTATCACCCAGCGGAGTTCAGCACACCCGCTTTCACTGCCTGCACACTAATATCGGTGAGTACAAATGCAGATACATTATATTGGATCAGATCAACCTGCATGTACCAGCGCCCAAGGTATTCACCTGGAGTTGTCGAGCGCTGCCAACGGACAGGTTCCCCACAGCCCAGGCAGACACGGTCATAATTCAGTTTTTCTTGGTAGAACCAGACTGAAAAGATCTGTGGCTCAAGCCACTTGGCAGGGGTGGGTGAAGTTGGCAGGGAAGGTAGATAGTCTGACACTGAACCAGGTAAAGTTCATTTGTGGGGAGCGATGTAAATGAATTTACTCACTGGGCAGGATATATGTGCGATGATGGTAACTTGCAAGGTAGGTAATACGTTTATGTGGTTCATCTGCCTGCCACTTGGTTATGATGTCATCAGATTCTTGACAGTCGGAGCGGCGGAGGCTGGGTGAATGTCAGCGGACACTGGCAGACACTGGCGCACACTGGCGCACACTGGTGGAGACTGGCGGACAAGGACAGCAGTGGCTGATGGATGGCAGTGGACAACAGCGGACAACAGCGGACAACAGTGGTCGATGATGGATGATGGCGGACGACGGCAGACATCAGCAGACAACAGTGGTCGACAATGGACAATGGTGGACGATGGCGGACATCAGCAGACAACAGTGATCGACGATGGATGACAGCGGACACCGGCAGACAACAGTGGTCGACAATGGATGACGGTGTCCACTGGCGGACACCAGTGGACACCAGTCACAACAATGATGGCGGACATCACTGAATACTTCACAATGCTAGTACAAAGCTATAACTATGTTCATGCTCCATGTTGCCAGCGATTGAATCACATTCCACGAGTGACAACAAAACTATGTGTGGTATTTGGTATGCTCAGCACCCTGCACCCTCCGCTTGGCTGCCTTAGCCCCTGCATCCTTGGCAGGGTGGGCTGCTAGAAAGACACTGTATCAACCCCCATCAGTATACCCTGCTGCTACAGCCTGATCCCTTGCATCATGCGGTGCATTCAGCCATCATGCCTTGTGATCATAATAGGTTGATGGCTTCCAAGGCAGCTGAAAAAACGCTTCAAACTGTGACTGTATTGTCAGTTTGCCCCTTGCAACGAAAGAAAAGCCAGCATGGATGTCAGCAGCATAGAAGCTGGATGGAAACTTTGCAACCATGGGATCAACATCTGCAATGAGACGTGCAGTTGTGTGGGCCTGGACAGGCTGGGTATTGTCAAATTCTACACTGTCGTCATCATCGAGGGAGATTACATTGTCTGGTAAAAACAAATCAGAGGACATTGCCCAACTAAACAAGCACACTCACCATCACATGTGAGGTACGAATTTGACTGGAGGTCGAGCACGCAAGAGGACGTGGGAGGCTGAATCGGTGTCAAACAATACTTGCAGGCTTGCTGACTCTTATCAGATTCCTCTTCTGAAGGGAACTCTAACAATTTGTCCATGGGGTCCAATGCACACGCCTTCACAATCATCTGGGTGTGTCTAACATACCTGCGCTCTTGCGAGAGTGCAGTACGAAGGTTTGGTTGTTGGGAGGTTGTCACAGTTGCAGCTTTGAAGTGATGATTGAAGCTTGGATATGAAGTGACATGCGTGCGCTTGAAAAAGAACTTCTGGGAGGTCTGCGTGAGCTCAATCACACTATCAACCTTCATCTTGACCCAAACGTCAAGCGTGGGGTCAAAGTAGTGGACAGGAGGACAAATACCAGTCTGGCCTGGATCAAGCAATTCAAGATCCACAAGGACTGAACGCATGAGCTTGAAGAAAGGATATGTGAATGTATCTGTTGCGATTTGATATCGTAACACTTAGTAGTCAACGGACATATCACGAAAGATAGTCGCATGCGAAGGCATTGCCTGACGATTATCAGTACAGATACGGACTACGACGGTAGCCGCCTATACTTTACGACGTATTTCTAAGAGAATCCCTTAGAAGACGGCACGTGACCGTGGGAGTTCTCAATATTACATAATATATAAGTACAATTCTATGTAGCATAGCATACAACGGCCAACGAGGCCTATACGAACCATACTGTAGCATTACGTATATATCTACGATACACGGACATTAAGAGATCTTGATCAGATGAGATGGTATCTTAATAGATCCACATCTAGATCAGATCTGACACAATCATTACGATATAGGAGGTGGAGACGCCACTGATGTACCCACGGGTGACATTCCCAAGGGACGGCGTTCTCACACCACGGATATTAAAGACTCATGGTGTACGCACCGTAGATAGCATATTTAGACATGACGTCATGCCCTAGGACCACGTAGGTCACTGAGCATTCCCATATTTAGGTATTTACTTGTGTACCATACTATTTGTATTGCCTACGGGCATTGTAGTATATAATGCTAGCACAAGACGGCCTAAGCTCTCCAGCTTAGTCCTCTTGTTATTCTCCCCAGAGTAACTGAGCTACTAGACTCATCCAATCCTTTATCTATTTCTCTACGGCGACGTCTTAGTGATGTTGCCTGTCTGTCACTAGGTTCTATCCCTAGTACGATGGGTCGCAACAGTATCCTGGAAATCCACAGTGACAGGATCAACGTCATTCTGGCTGTGGAGTAAGCATGATGTGCAGGGATGGGTCAGTGGAAGTGTTGCAACCTCAGGATAAACCCTAGGCTACACCACTAATATAAACTTAACAACTTAGAGTGGACAAGTGAACACGATGGTTTTGAGAGGGAAACCAACAGAGAACTTGACTGAAGTTCTCTGGTGGGCTCGATGGGCTTATATACCTTTTACATGTTTGTACCTATTGTGTCTAGATCTGACCGATAGCGTACTAGGTATAGTAATATGACAATCAGACCACTTTCTAAATACTAGTTATAGTAATGCGCAGCAGTACACAGGAATCCGCAGTTGCGCAGCAATGCGCAGTCCGCAGCATTGTGCAGCAATGCATAGCCTAGGCGGAGATTAAGTATAGCCTCAATGACTCAACATGAGTCAGGGCGGAAATTAAAAGAAGATCTAGCTTCGTGATAGAAGAGATGCACAGCCGAGCACAGCGCGGAGATGAAATAGAAGAGGAAGCTGTGTCGAGGGCTTCTTGAGGTGCATCTGTAGATTCGTTAATTATAAAAAGGTAAATATGAACAAACAAATGAAAGGATTTGACTAAGTGTCAATTCCTGTTGTGAGCGGAGCTCATTATCGTTGTATGGTAGGATTAACGTAGTCGTAGCCCATTGGCTATGAGTCATAAAGGCGTTACTGATTGTTGGTGTGGGTTATATGCGTAGCGATGGGCGTATTAAGTCAAAGGTGAAGATATAGTGTAGACGTCGATGCATGAAGTATCGTTGGCGAAACGAGAATCGCAACAGGAAGAACCCATACCTCGATGTAGCTGAACACAATGGCGCACTCTTGAACCTTCTTCCTTTCCTGCAAGCACTCTTGGTCACACCGACGCTTTTGCTCTGCTCGCTCATGCACTGAAGCAACATGTTCAGTGAAGATAGGGTGCAGTTGTGAGGCATGACGTGGGTTGATTGACGTGTCAGCCATTGCGACCATTGTTGAGGATTGCATGGGAACCTGCCCGACATGAGGTTGAAGTGGTGACACCACAGGCAGGCTAGGACCTTGTAGCAGGGAGCGGGGGCGAGTAGAGGAGGTATTGGACGCTGATGAAAGTGAGGAAAGTGCTTGTGGAAGTGGCAATGAGGAGGAATCACTGCTAGGCACAGAAGACGGAGGCACCAGTGACTCAGGCGCACGGTAGGGTGGTGCAGAAGGAAGGAGCAACAGGGCAGTGTTATGATGCACACGGTATCTCAGTGGCAAGCCAAAGAGATAGCTGTCATCGGGACTTCACTGGACAACGTAGATGCAGAGTCTACGGTCCTAAGTCCAGAACTCAGCAAGCAGGTTTTAGGGCGACCTTTAGACCACAAGGAGTGAAGCGAAGTCTTGAGGTAGCGAAGACTGAGGGAGCTCCTTGGATGCCAGTAGATATGCATGGATTGCATAGAACTAGCTGGGGTTTCCAGCTGGTTCCACCAGGGTTTATATAGTGTACACAGGTGGCAGTACACTAGCATGGACCAAGGACAAGTATCTGCTGGAATAGGAAAGGGTCCAGCGTATCCTAAAGGGATGCACTGGAAGAGGAAAGGGAGCACTTCCACAATGGTGTGGTTGAGTGCAAACCGCCAAAAGGGGCATGCAAGCATGCCAAAAGAAGTGGGTGTGAGATAGCAATGAGGCTATCATATGCAAGGAATATAAAGGGAAGTCCGAGGTTCCCATGGAGGCTGAGGGGCCGAGGGAACCAAGGAAGGACAAAGGGCGACACCACATCGAGTGGTGGCGCAGAAAGGAAAGCATACATAAGTAAAGGTAAACAAAGATAAACCTCACTGGTACTGAGGTAAGCAATAAGGAGTTGGCTAACCCTATGGTTAGGGGTTCACCTATGGTAATTGTAGCGTAAGTAGAGTTAGGTGTTGTACCAGTGAGTGAGGAAGGAAGAAAAGGGACTAGGGGACTGCTCTATCATAACAGGCAGGATCAATGTTGGACATCAATTGCAAGGGTGGCACAGGAACTTCTGGAGGCAGTGAACTCAAATGTGGTTGGTTGGACGATGGCAGGTGCTGACAAGGAGATGGGTAATGGTGAGGACCAGGTGTGTGTCCTTCTGATGTGCAGCCCCCTGCACCACGGCAGTGCTTGCAACACATACAGCGTTGGCACTTGCGCCCCACCCGTGTGACAGTGCACTGCAAATAAGAGCAGCAATCCCCTGCAGGGGAATGCCCTGCATGGAGGGATGCAGGTTGTACGCCCACCACCTGAGAAGCGCCTGTATAAAAGTGCATTAAAGATATGGCAGGATAGATTGGGGTGCAGGGGACTCACCTGCATCAAGAGTAGACGAAGTAGTTGGAGATGTGCACAGTGAATTGCCGAGGCCATCACCCCAGCAATACCAGCTGTGACAAGTATTACACTTGTTCGATCATGTCAGTGAACAGCAACAAAGTTAGGAAAAGACCTATACCACATAGTAGGGACGCCCAGCATTGCAAGGATTGGTGGCCAGTACATGGCGTAGCAGTACATCCACACCACATGGACACTGGCGAGAAGCAGGGTAAGGAGGGGGGACAAAAGGCATAGTAGAGCTAAAAAGAAACACGACATGGAAGTAGTGAATGTAAGTGTGAGTGGTACTATCACAGGGGGGATCAGGGTACTGCGTCAGACAACTGCAGACTATACTGTCATACCTATGGGAAGTAGGGATATTGATGTACATCAAGGACACGAAGAGGCGAAATATGAAGGCAGTTAGGCCAGCAATGAAGGAGAAAGACAGAGGGTCGCCAGGGTGAAGTGCCTGCTTTATATGTGAGCAGGGCATGGCCGGCGAGGTAGATGGAACACTGAAGGATGGCAATCAGGCCGGCAAACGATGAGGATCCTGGCACTGCCGGAGGGGCGGGGGGGCTGAAAGCACAGGCCAATAGGCACAAATTTTGGATAAGAGGGAGGAAAAAAGGTGCACACTGAGAGTGAGAGCGGGGTAGCAGCTTTGTCTGCGGCTGCAGGGGTAAGTGCTAGGAAACGTCGGTGTGGTGGCCGATGTATCGATAAGGGCGGGACGATCGGCGGGCATGCCACATCAGAGTAATCTCCGCTTGAATGCGGCTGCAAGCCGCTTCGGATGTTCGGAGTGCGCGGACAGTTCGGACGTTCGGAAAATTCATTTCCCAGATGCCCTCTGGAAAGTTGAGCAAACGTCTTGAACCTCCTATTGCCGTCGAGTATACCCCACCCCACCAGTCATCGTGACGAGTTCATGGCGACGTTCGGCAAGGCGACGTTCGATGCCGTATCGTATGCGGCATCCCGACCAACCTACCCCCGTGCTCTCTTTGAGCACATCTTCCGATTTCACGGGGCGAGCGGGGAAGCGCGATGGGATATGGCTGTCGATCTCGGATGTGGGACGGGTATGTGGCATCTTGTACATTGCATTCTCTTCCCGTACTCCGAGTCGGGCCCGGGCGTCGGAGGAGGAAGCTGTTGTCACTGACGCTGACGGAGGCTTGGGCCCGTTCGTACTACATAGGCCAAGCGACCGTCGCACTGACACCGTTCAAGAAGGTCGTCGGGACGGATCCCAGTAAAGGGATGGTCGACGCTGCGCGCATGTCCAATGCTTCCGCCGACACGCGTTCGGAATCGTCCCCGGATGCGGGTCTGTCACCTCGACAAACTGACCGGATCACGTACGTACAGTCTCCGGCGGAGAGATTGGCGTTCTTGTCCGAAGGGCGCGTGGATCTGATGATTGCTGGTATGTAGTACGTTCGTCGTGGATCGTTGACGATAGGTATGTCGACAACGTTGTGGTGCTTACTATTCCTTTTTTTTTTTTTTCGGGGGGGGACATGACTCATATAGCTCAGGCGGGTCATTGGTTCGATTGGACTCGGATGTGGCCAGAGGCTGCGAGGGTCTTGCGAAAAGGAGGGACGGCTGCGATTTGGGTATGTACATGGCGTTTGCACCACACTCGCCGCGCTCCGCTCACC
The DNA here is from genome assembly GCA_038093855.1 of Rugiboletus extremiorientalis. Lineage (NCBI taxonomy): Eukaryota > Fungi > Basidiomycota > Agaricomycetes > Boletales > Boletaceae > Rugiboletus > Rugiboletus extremiorientalis. The sequence goes on from JBBPSY010000274.1 coordinate 11,235, forward strand.
CCGATCCCCTCCCCTCTTCCTCACCAGAACTACTCCGAACTGCGGTTTCCAGACTATCCCAGCTTGACACCCCAGCTGTCCCATTTCTTCCAAGGCACAGATCCGCTGACGTCCATCGGCCCGTATTGGCAGCAACCTGGACGTTCGATCCTGGACGGTCATCTTGTCGCGATTCCAGACGCTGGCGATATCGTCCCAGGTGCATTCACAGATTTCAAGCGGTGTTATTTCACAGGTGTGTCTTGCGTCCTGCGTCCCTTTTCCCTGTGTCTGCTTCTCTGTGTGTGTGTGTGTGTCTATGGTGAATTGAATTGAATTTTTTCACCAGGCGCGTACCACCCCCACTTGCCCTCGCCCCAGCCCATCCTCATGCGCCAGCGCATGACGTGGAACGACGTGTATGGGTATTTCCGCACCGCGAGTGCACTGCATACCTTTCTGGAACAGCATCCCGAGGATGCAGAACGACCCGAGGGGGATCTTGGGATGCGGTTTTGGAAGTCGCTGTTGCGTGGTGTGTCCGCACAGAATGGGGTGGTGGTACAAGCAGAGGAAGAGGTGGAGGTGGAATGGCCATTGGCATTGATACTCGTGAGGAAGGCATAGTAGAGAGGATGCCCCCTCTGCCATGAGTAGAGGGGATGATGTCTTGCATGTACCCACTAGAATGTTGTATGTTATGAAGAGATTGGATGGAAAGCATGTATTGCAAGGTGCACACTTGAAGTGAATGACCGTGTACTTGTACATTTCAATCTGTACAATCACTACCCCACATGCAACATGCAACAAATTTCCAATGTAGTATGATGGTACATATAGGCAATCAACCCCCACAAAAATAGCCTCGGAGGGTGTAACAAAGATAACTCGAATTTTCCGAGTCCCGGTTCACCAGACTAGCTCACAAGCATCTGACCCACATCCTGACGTCAAACTCCGGTCCGCAGCGGGCCCTCCTACTCCTCTGCCACTACAATGACAGCCTTTCCAATAAACTCTCCCCTGATGAACTTGCAAAATGCCGGTCCAGCATTCTCCAATCCCCTCGTGACAGTCTCCCTGCATGTCAACGCGTTCGAGGCAACAAGCGCAGGCACTTCTCGTTCGAACGCCTCCGAGTACTTTGGAGCGAGGGTGGTGACGACAAAGCCATGGATCGAGATTTCCTTCAAGACGACGTTTTCGAAATTAAACGCCTTTCGTATCGAGCATCGTTGAGTCACCCTTGGACAAACGCACGGGAACGAGAGCGCTGAGCACTGACCGAAAGTGGTTTGGTTGCGCCACCATATTCAGCGATCAACCCACATTCCTGTGGCTTGGACGTGAGCACACGTGGATCAAAGATGATGTCGGTCGACTGACGATGATCCGGGCATGTCTCCCTGCCGCATTCAGTGCAGCTTCCAGCGCTTCACCACCCACATTATCCCAGTACCTACGTCTCTACTTAGAACACGATAGTGTTGTATCGGGCGAAGAAGGAAAAACACATACACATCGATGGGGCCTTCCTTGGCTAAGATGTCGGACGTCTTTGTGGTCTTGTAGTTGAATACCACGTCGGCACCCAGTTCTTTCATATATTGCACCTTGTCTTCCGATCCCGCGGATGCAATCACTTTCATGCCATCTCGTTTCGCCAACTGAATCACGAATCTGACCAAAAACCCACGTCAACGTACGCACCCGTGAACACAAGCAAAAGGTACGCACGACCCAATCAGGCCTGCGCCGCTGGTAACAAATGCGACCTCTCCCTGTGCAGTGTCACATGAATCGTGAAACAAAGACGAGGATACAAAAGACGCACTTTCTTCGCGCGTGAATATTCTTTCCAGCCACAGTATGCAGTCTGGCCTTTGTATCACACCTCAGCGTATGGTTTTAAGAACCACGAGATGAGCTGCTTACCGGTCATACCAACCAGCCCCAGGAAGGCGGTCCAAGGGAGGTTGTACTTGTTGTGTATTTTGGCGTGATATGTCACATCGTGTTGTACTAAGTACTCCTGGAATGCTACAAAACAACGTTGGCATGAACGTTCACAGTGGATGAGCACCAAACTCACGGTAGAATCCATGCAAGTGATCGCCAACTTGGAATGCTGGGTTTTCTGAACGCACGACGACGCCAACACCGCAACCTTGGATCCTATAGACAAGGGTTCCAGCTCGGTGAAAGTTATGGAACAAACTCCTTACGTTTCTCCTACTTGAAACCTATGCTATCAATGAGGCGAAACATAAGCTGCATTGCCCTCGGACGAGGTATGTGGAAGAGACAACTCACAGGGGAGAAAGGTTTCATCCTGGTAAACATATAGGGCTCCAAGCCCAACGCGAGAGTCTTGAGCAAGACACCGCCGTTCAAAGGAACATTGTCCAGGTCAATTGTCTGACTGGAATCCAATGTCGTTGTTTGGCCAGGAACAGGGAGACCTAGGGACGTTCGACACCAGCGTTTCGATATATGCATGTCTCCTGGCTATTGGCTGTATCATGCTCACCTGTAGGGTATTCCTTGAGGATGATGCGCTTGTTCGTGACTGGAGCCATCAATGCAGATTGTCGATAGTTCTCAGAGGAAGGAGGATGTTACTAGATTCACAAATTCAAACCGAACTTTATACCTGGGCCGGCTAGTGCTTCCGGAATCTACCATTTCACCCTGACTATTCTGCCGTATGTGCTGGCAGAGGATAGAGATAATTGTAGCTAGGGCTGACGTTGCCGCCGGTATTGTTTGGCGGTCAGTCCCTGCTGACATCATAGGTATGACTTGGTCTTACCCGACGATCTTCTCGCGGCCGATAGCGTCGGATCGGATGCTTGCCTTACGGTACATAAAGGGTACGGGGTACACTGACTCACAATTCTGTGCGCAACGTTATCGTTAGATAAATGCGTGACCCACAGTTCTTGACTAACCCAATGTAACAGGTAAAGGGGTCGTCCTGCGGCAGAGTGACTGTAGGCGGCCATGTGAGCTACGCGGATGGAAAAACCTGCGGACATCTAGCTGTCCCTCTGGTCGTTCGAGCGCAATGCCAATCCTTGAGGCGCGTGAAAGCAGGGACCATATACGATGCAGCTTTGGTAGCAAATCCGTCTCTTTGGAGACAACATTTTGGCATAAAAGCGACCACGTGCTTCGCGCGTCTCGACGAGCTCCAAATCGGCCAGTGAGGCCGAAACAGAGGCCGATCCCGCTCCGTCAGACATGGTGGTAAGTGAGCTTAGAGTTGAGCCCCAAATATGAGGCTAAGCAACGTAGGTCGACAGATACCGGAATCCTGGTAAAACGGTCATCCTCATAAGTACAAAATGAAAGGCATATCAACTTACGAGCAACGAAATTGTTATAAAGCCTTCCCATTATCCTGCCTTCGCGATAAATGTCTGTCGACGTCTAATGGATTACGTTCCGCACGCTCCTCGTCCTTATCTCTGCAAATTCCCTCCACAAGGCAGATCAGCGATGGTATAATGTAGGCTTATGGCATCGTAGGACCACTCCGAACCATGGCACTCCGAACCGGAGAGCAAGATCTCGCTCATCTGATGAGATGCCCTCCGGTGCAAGAACGGCCTCTGAAGCTTCAGCCTGAGTGTAGTATGATTAACGTAGTACTACTATTCACAAGCATCGACTTACCTCGAACACCCCTTGGTCGGTCCCACTCAGAGAGCACCCATTCGCTCAGTAAACCCGTCCGGATCATCCCCCTTCAATCCAGTCCAGGGTCTCTCAGTCCGTCAGTTCCTAGGCACTTAGTGCACAAGAAACATCCCCGAGCTCTCGTTTATGCGACGAGCGGCACCACGCTTAGCCAGCTGATCTGCAATGGTGTTGTACTCTCTGTCGATGTACCAGAAGCTGACTTGGCAACCATACATGCGTTCTCGCCCCTCGACCTCTGCGTCTAACTCGAGGAATAGATCAAGATTCGAGAGCCGCTGACCGTTTCCCTTGCGAAGAGCGTTTCTCTTGATGAGACAAGAAATGCGAATGCGAGCTCGGTGCGCTGGTTTGTCCTCTTGGCTTGTGATGGAAAAGTGGTAAGCGTCCTCATCCTCCGGATCACCCTCGCGCGTCCAAAACGCAATTCCGACGAGTCACGAACAGGAATATAAAGGCGATGGGAGTCTTCGTTGAGCTCATCGTTGGATATGGTCGTTGTGAGGTCGACCCGACAGGGGCTTTAGGCTCTGCAGCTGAGTGACTAGAACTGCTTGCGCTGAGAATACCTCCGTCTGGGATCTCGCCTTTGCTATGGTAGTATTAGTTGGGTCAACCTGTTTCGAATGACAATTAACCGCCTCATCGGCAATTACCGAACCCAACCACTGTGTCCAGTTCAAGTGTCAGTGGCAGACTCCCGAATCATGTCCACCGCCTCGACGAGGGCGACGTCCAGCACCACGTTCGCACCTCGCGCCTCGACCAACGTACCACCCGCAACGCAGGCATTCGAGCCATTGGCGAAATCCGTACTAAGTCATCGACTGCTCTATATTATATTCGCATATTCTGCTGCCTTTTCCCTTGCCTCCACCGTATTTCTGGCCGGCGGAAATGAGGCGAGCTTTCTTTTACGACTGTTCCGACCAAGCACATGGGTCAATGCGTCTCTGACGTGGCTCGTTGGCGTCCTACCCATCATCGTGGTACGAAAAGTCTTTCTGACGCGTGCGT
>JBBPSY010000277.1:0-15881 GCA_038093855.1 Rugiboletus extremiorientalis
TGATGTCAGGGTTTACGGTGGCCTTGCGGAGGAGTACAGGACATTGGATTGTGCGACACAAGCGGCGAAGCGCCACGACATCGGCGATCGTTTGCGGGATGTGATAGAAGTTCTGGAGCACAAGGCACGTTTCAGCTTGGTCATGGTGATCCCTACACCCTAACTGTCACTCTAGGGCAATCAGATAGCATCATTGTATGATCTATTAATATTCAAAGACAAGCCAAATGAACAATAGTTTACTTGATACATAGATTACAGTGTACTACATAGTGTGCTGTAAAATAAAGATATTGAGCTTCCTGTTGGTCACTCTGGATGTATGTATAGTAGGGTACAGTAGACTCCCTAATAACCCATACCTGTTGGGAGAGCCTTCGAGGTATGGGTTATGAGGATGTATGGGTTTTGAAAAAAATGTAGTCGAAGCAACAAAAAATAGTATTTGTTCAGCCAGTACTGATCTAGTAAAGTGTAATTATGGTTATTTACAAGCGAAATAGTCCGTGAGTTTGCTTTCTTGCAAGTCCTGGACCCTTGCGGCACAAGTCTGCTGTGTGTATGAGTCCAGCAACATCTCCAGCTTGTGGTTGTGCAAGTCCTTGGATGTTGCAAGGTCCCTCTTCATTGTCATGACTGCTTGCAGCATGTCCATTCATGAAGGACGCAGTGTGGTGCAATCAATCTCATCCAAATCTGCTGTCACCACTGGCTCCTGCAACTCCTTGGCATCCATAACTGCCCAGAAAATGTCTTCATCTGTTGCATCAGAGACATTTGTAGTCTTGGTGGCAGGATTTAGTAGTTCAGCGATGTTCATCTGATTTGATTGCTGGAGTGCGCCAGTGGACTGGGGATCATCCAAGGCAGTCTGAAGAATAGTCTCTGCATGACGGGCCATGGAGTCACCTGAGTCAGCAGCATCCTTTGTGTTCACAAGTGCTGAGATTGGAAGAGAGGGCCTGGCAACTGCAGATCGCAACAAGTCCAACTTGGATTTGGGCAGAATATTGGCCTTTCGCCAGCAATTTTGAATGGTTGTGGTGTCTACCTCAGCCCATGCAGCTTGAGCAAGCTTCATGGCTTCGAGTTGATTGATATCATAGATCTGGGCAGGACTTGTTCCAGATTCATAGCGAGTGACTGCATGCTGAATGAACTGAGCATGGTAGTATGCTTTGAAGCTCCTAATAACCCCCTGGTCATTGGGTTGTACGTGTGCAGTAAGGTTCGGCTCAAAGTTCACAACTTGAATGTTGATGAGTGTATCAGGCACCACATGCCCAGAAAAATTGTCCTGCAAGAGTAAAATCTTCCATCCTTCAATGCGTAGCTTCTGATCCCAATTGAGCAACCATTCCTGACAGATGGAGGCAGTCATCCATGCCTTTGCATTTGTACAATAGTAAAATCTGAGTTGCAAACCAGTCTTGTTCTCAAATGCTTGAGGTTTTTGATACTTTCCAATGATGAGTGGAGGGAGTTTTGTTGAGCTGTCCACATTCATTGTGAATAAATATGTTAACCTCTGCTTTTTAGCCTTGAGACTGGAGTGTTGCTTGTCAGCAAGTCCACAGTCAGGCGGCATCCTATTTGAAGTTGAATGAGACATGCACAACACATCTAGAAACAAAAGGACCTTATGCATAGTTGAATGGGCCTTCGTCTGTGTTAAATACATCTCGGAGCTCATAGTCACCTGCTTCGATAATGCCTTGGATTCGAGTCTGTTCTTTCATGATGGTAGTTAAAGCAGCTGAACCTGCTTCACCATAGCACTTCACCACCTTCAAACCCGTTCTCATCTTATACCGACTTAACCACCCATTGTTACATCCAAGACGTGACTGGGTTAGGCAAAGTCAAGGACAAGAATGTCTTAATCCTCCTAAGGCATTCTAAGGATCCGTCTTGTATCGAGATGGAGATCAGAGGTTCAAGGGTTCCTTTTGTTCAAAGGAATTCTTCAAGACAGAAAGAAAGCATTGGCTTCAAAAGTGCGACAATTGACTTATAGAAGTCATACTCTTCAGAAGTGGTACGATCGACTTATAGAGGTCCAAGTGTTACGACGCACACGGTATCTCAGTGGCAAGCCAAAGAGATAGCTGTTGTCGGGACGTCACTGGACAACAAGGATACGGAAGCCCTTGGCCCTAGGTCCAGAACTCAGCAAGCAGGTCTTGGGGCGACCTTTAGACCACAGAAGAGTGAAGCGAAGCCTTGAGGTTGGCGAAGGCGAAGCGAGCTCTCTGGATGCCAGTAGATACGCGTGGATTGCGTAGAACTAGCTGGGGTTCCCAGCCGGTTCCACCAAGGTTTATATAGTGTACACAGGTGGCAGTACACTAGCACGGACCAGGACTCTGTATCTGCTGGAAGAGGTAAAGGCCCAGCGTATCCTAAAGGGATGCGCTGGAAGAAGAAAGGGTGCACTTCCTCAATGGTGAGGTCGAGTGCGAACTGACAAAAGGGGCATGCAAGCATGCCAGATGAAAGGGATGCGCAGCAGCAATGAGGCTGGCATGCGCTAAAGATATATATGGAAGTCCGAGGTTCCCGTGGAGCCGTGGGGCCGAGGGGAACCAGGGAAGGACAAAGGGCGACACTGCACTGGGCAGTGGCGCAGAAAGAAAGACATAAGCAAACAAGGACAAAGAGATATAGACCTCACTGGTACTGAGGTAAGCGGTAAGTAGTTGGCTAACCCCGTGGTTAGGGGTTTGCCTAGGGTAATCGTAGTGTAAGTAGGGTTAGATGTTGTACCAGTGAGTAAGGAAGGAAGAAAAAGGAGAAAGGGGCCGCTCTACCGTAACACCAAGGAGTTTGAAGGTTCAGGGATACTAGGTAGTATTCCCAGTAGGTCAAAGTTAAGAGTCATTGTAGACTACAATGGATCTTATATAGATAATTGGTTTGACCATGACTAAGCAATAGAACTTAATGGAAACCTATAGAACAAAAGAAGTTTGCTGATTGAGAAGATAAGGAGATAAGGAGTTCAGCGAGATAACAGATAAGGAGATAAGCGTGGAAAAGAAGTTCGCTGACTGAGAAGATAAGGAGATAAGGAGTTCAGCAAGATAACAGATTAGGAGATAAGGAGATAAGGAGGAAGGCTGACTAAGTGAATGGAATCCTCTGGAATCCAGTGGAAAGAATGTTAGTCAGTGGGGATTGTTTGAAGAAAAAGAAGGTCGATAGTGTGGTTCAAATGCTAGGTCCTTGGGAGGTCAACAAGGGATGCCAGCAGTAGACTGGTTACACTTGTTAGAGAAGGATTACTAGGGAAATGAGTAGTGCAAGGAGGAGAAAAGAGTAAATCGTAATACCCATCACTAAGCTTTAATTGCTCATCCTCTGGTATACCCACTAAATCTGCAAATTTCTGCCATTTCTGATGAAGAACCTTGCCAGTGAGAATGACCTGATCTGCCATCACCTTTGAAACTCATAAATCCAACATTTCTGTGACTTCAGGATGTTGGGTCTGACAAATCCGCTTTGTTGTTTGGGATAATGCTGTGCTAGACTCGAATTCCACTTGCCATGCCTCTTCATGCTTGACCCAAGAGGATATCAGTGGCTGCCTGAGCTGAAGATTTGGGTAGATCAGGTCAAAGTGTTTGGCTGTTTTCGTCTGATTTTCACCATTGGCATAATACCAATTGAGAATCTCAATCCGTTGTTTCAGTGTCGCATTCTCTTTCCTTGTGAATTTTGGCATCTGAGAAACCCTAGCCTTATCATTGCTGGATGAGGCTGGCAATGCAGGACCTGTGAATTAGTTTAGCATGAATTATTAAATCTTAGACACACCATACGTTTGTACTTCTTCGAAGGAGCAGCACTCTTTTCACTTCCTTTGGCAAGGCCAGTAAGTTTGTCCACAATAGACTTCTCACATGAATTGAGCCTTTTGAGCCTCTGGTCGTAATCAGACACATTGTCCAAGTCATCAACCAGTTGTTCTTCATCTACCAAATTTCCATTGTGGTCCAACCACTCCTCATCACTGTCAGAAATTGATTGGCCAGCCTGTAAGCAAGCCTGGAGATGGGCTTTCCAATCATGGGTTTGGTTCTGAAGTTTTGATAACCCCTTTTTGAGGATCTCAACAGATTTCATGATGGCAGAAATATGGGCTAGGTTATTTGTTCGGACCATTTCTGCCATTCTTAGAGGTTCAAAAGATAATTATATAATACTATTTCCATATTTGGTGATTTGTTAGCAGTACCCGACCCTGAGTATGGGTTATGACCACTCGAAATAGCTATGGGGTATGGGGTATGGCTTATGGTTGCAAAATCCCTGCAAACTGACTTGGGAAATCGGAAAATGTATGTGTTTTCAGGAGGTATGGGTTATACCTAGTATGTGTTAGGAGGGAGTCTACTGTAGTATGGTGTGATGCAAGCAGGCATTGAACATGAGTGAAAATTGCCTCAGGTCAAGTATACTGTATATACAGACATACCCTGACATCTTGTACTTGGGCTTTCACAGTACAGTGGCTCAAAAAACTGTCCACATGTTTGGTCATTTTTCACTAAATGCATTATTCCCTGATAGCCCCTAATCCTTGCTCTAACCCATAAGTGTATGAAATGAAGTACTAACCCCTGGCTGTCTATTGGCCTAAGGGTCAAGGGATTTGAATACAATCTGATGAAATGGCAGTCATTTCAAAACAACAACTCATCTGGACAGTTTTTTGACTTTATATAAATCTAGGTATCTAGTACTTGGTGTTACGATGCACACGGTATCTCAGTGGCAAGCCAAAGAGATAGCTGTTGTCGGGACGTTAATGGACAATACTGATATGGAAGTCTGTAGCCCTTGGTCCAGAACTTTAGCAAGCAGGTCTTAGGGTAACCTTTAGATCACAGATGAGCAAAGTGAAGTCTTGAAGTGTCAAAGACTTAAGGGCTCTCTGGATGCCAGTAGATATGCATGGATTGCATAGAACTAGCTGGGGATCCCAGCAGTTCCATCAAGGTTTATATATGTTACAATAATGGGAACCCCCATACCTTTTTCTTCTTTCTTTAAGCTTTCCTCGTCGTCGTCGTCGCTCGTCTTCCCTTCGCTCCTCCTCCGTCTCTCCCTCGTACACGGGACACCACGTATAGACCAACACCTAGGACCACCTTGCTACGCCTACCATTAGGCCTACAAGGTTATACTTCGTATGGAACATCGCTCGTGCTCCTTAGCACTCGCTCGTCACCGGATAGCCCCTATCACCGCCACCGCTTACCTAATGCCATATAGGCTAGCACTATCCGACCTCCGGTATTACCCCGTCAATGCCACACGCTTATCTAAGCGTGTCCCTTTGTTCTAGACCGCTTGCCCTCATCCGCGGCGTCCTCGGGCTCGTGCCCACCACTGTCCCTATAGGTCTCCCTTTGTCCCGCGTCTGCAACGCGTACCATCATTCCCGAATAGGCATCGCTCGGTACTTCTCGCGATCCGCTGTCGCCTTCCTGATCGGATGTTCTCGAGTCATCTTGGACTCTGTTCCGCTCGCTCGGACCCTGTCCTCGCTCACACCATCAGGCTTCCACGACCCCGCGTCCACATGATCCCGACATGCTTCCATTCCGAGATAGCCTATCACCACAGGCTAATCCCTTCCACATTCGGCATTGCCAATATCGGATACAATGTCGTCTTACCGCCTGGGCTCGCACCGTGTGCTCGCCCTCTTCTCGTCTCGACTCGTCAACCACCTCAGTTGTGGAACGAGGACCTTTCCTTTCCTGGTAGCCTCCTCGGACTTCCGTGGAACTCCTCGGAGCCTCCAGGCCTTTAACCTTTATAGACATTGTATCTTTCCTTCTCGGGTGTGCTCCTTCGGGTCGTACACCCTCGTATGTATTCTCTTTCCTATTCCGGCGCACTTCATTAGGAAGTACGCCTTCTCTTACTATACTTGTCGAGTACACACCAGTGGTCCGTGCTAGAATACCTGTACTATAAATACCCCTGCAGGACAGCTGGAATCCCCAGCTAGTTCTACGCAATCTACCTGCGATTACTGGTGTCTCTTCGCTCCCCTCTCAGAGACTGGGACTCTCCTGAGCTCCCCTGGTTCTACTTCGCCTAGGTTATGCTCGTAGCACGACCTCTTCATTGAGGTTCGTTGTTACTTGCATGAGACTCCAGTGTTCGCACTGCGACAGTCGCCTTGCGTCGTAACAATATACCGTACAGAGGTGGCTGTACTCTAGCATGGACCACAGGCTTGCAAGTGCTGGAAGAGGAAAAGGTCTGACATGTCCCAAAGGGATATGTCAGAAAAGGAAGGGGTTCACTTCTGCATCCAGGCAGTTGAGTGAGAAGGATAAAAGGAGCATGCTTGGAAAGGCAAGCATGCTGGAAGAAGTAAGTGCACAGCAACAATGAGGTTGCGATGTGTGAAAGATATAAAGGGAACTCCATGGCATCTGCGGATACCAGGAAAGGAAAGAGGTAACACTGCAAGGGCAGTGGCGCAAAAGGGAAACATAGGTAAGTAAGGATAAATAAGGAGAAACCTCACTGGTACTGAGGTAAGCAATAAGTGATTGGCTAATCCTATGCAATAGGACAAGCCCTATGGTAAGTATGGATTAAGTGTTGTACCAGTGGGCGAGAAAGGAAGAAAAAGGGGAGGGGGACCGCTCTACCATAACACTTGGTATGAGCTTCTTTGGCCTTCATAACTGCTTCAACCCTTCTAGACATACTTTCTAATCATTTTTGACACTGTTCCTCATCAATTGTTTCCCACTGCTCCACTACTCTTTCCTATAATTGATAAACTTCTATAAGAACACTTTTATAACCTGAGAGGTATCTCTTGAGGTGATTCCAAGTATGTTCAATGGTATTAAGGTCTGGAGATTGTGAAGGCCAGTACAGAAGCTTAACTTCTCACTCTTCAAACAATCTTTGGGCTCTTCTTGAGGTATGCTTGGGGTCATTATTTTGTTGACAGAAAATATCATCTTCTGGAATTCCAGATTCCTCCATGCTTTGAAGCAGCTCCTGCCTCCAAATGGCCATATACTGTTTAACACTAATTCTCCTCTCCACCTCACTCAAAATCCTCACCCCATTTCACCTTATGCAGCCCCATACTATCAATGAACCTTCTCTGAACTTGACTGTATCTTGAACTTCCCAAGAAATTAGCCCTTCACCCTTCCTTTTTCCTGCATAGTATTTGTTATGGTAGAGCAGTCCCCTAGCCCTTTTTCCTCTTTCCTCGCTCACTGGTACAACACCTAACACTACTTACACCACGATTACCATAGGCAAACCCCTAACCACGGGGTTAGCTAACTCCTTATTGCTTACCTCAGTACCAGTGAGGCTTTATCTTTGTTTACCTTTACTTACAAATGTTTCCTTTCTGCGCCACCACTTGATGTGGTGTTGCCCTTTGTCCTTCCTTGGTTCCCTTGGTCCCTTGGCCTCCGCAGGAACCTCAGACTTCCATTTATATCTCTTGCGCATGGTAGCCTCATTGCTACCTCGCACCCACTTCTTCCAGCATGCTTGCATGCCTCTTTTGTTGGTTCGCACTCAACCACACCATTGTGGAAGTGCTCTCTTTCCTCTTCCAGCGCATCCCTTTAGGATACGCTGGACCCTTCCCTCTTCCAGCAGATACATGCCCTTGGTCCATGCTAGTGTACTGCCACCTGTGTACACTATATAAACCCTGGTGGAACCGGCTGGAAACCCCAGCTAGTTCTACGCAATCCACGTGTATCTACTGGCATCCAAGGAGCTCCCTCAGTCTTCGCTACCTCAAGACTTCGCTTCACTCCTTGTGGTCTAAAGGTCGCCCAAAGACCTGCTTGCTGAGTTCAGGACTTAGGACCATAGACTCCGCATCTACGTTGTCCAGTGAAGTCCCGACGACAGCTATCTCTTTGGCTTGCCACTGAGATACCATGTGCGTCGTAACAGTATTGCCCACCTGATATAATCTGACCATAGAACTCTCTTGTAGTCTGCCACAGTCCAATGCTAGTCCCTGAAAGCAAAGCAAACCTCCTTTTCTTGTGATCACTGGAATGTAGTAGTTTTCTCTTCTTTATCACAGCCTTTAAGGAGACTTCCCTGAAAGTATCTCTAAGGACAGACAGGAGCATCACTTATGGTATTGATGTGTTGACTAGCATGAACAGCATTCTTGGCCTTCCCAGTAATGATTTTCTCAACAATAGCTCTCTTGTTGGTAGGGATAAGCTTGAGAGAACAGCCACCATGAAGTCTAGCCTTCTCTGGCTGGAGTTTTTGAAGGACATGGCATACTGTAGACTTCCATAGGCCAGTTTTGGAAGACATTTTCCTGGGGCAAGCCCAAGAGAGATGTGTTATGACACAAGGCGACTGTCGCAGTGCGAGCACTGGAGTCTTATACAAGTAACAACAAACTTCAATGAAGAAGTGTTGCCACAAGCATAACCATAGCAAAGTGGAACTAGGGGAGCTCAGGAGAATCCCAGTCTCTGAGAGGGGAGCGAGGAGACACCAGTAATTGCAGGTATAATTGTGTAGAACTAGCTGGGAAGCTGAGTTCTATCATGCACGGGTTTATATACTATAGGGCTAGGATATATCGGGCATGCCAGTTAAGGACAATGTATATACCAGAAGGAGTGTGACTAGAGGAGCACAATGAGAAAGGAAAGAGAAGGCATGCAACCCAAAAGAGCATGCCTGAAAGGTTAAGGTAAAATGTAGAAAGTGTAAAAGGATCTGACGGAGCTCCAAGGAAGTCCAAGGAGGATGTCAGGAAAGGAAAGAGAAAGGCTCATTCCACAACTGAGGCAGTTGACGAGGTGAGACGAGGTGTGGATGCAGTCCAGCCCAAGATGGTAAGACAGTGAGACGACTGGGAGGAGTGTCACTGAATTAGGAAAGGATCTGCTTGATGGGGAAGGCTATCAAGCCAGATTGAGCATCCTGGTGGTAATAGACACGAAGTCGGAGAAGCCTGATGGCAGGAGTGAGGACAGGGTCTGAGTGGGTGGAACAGAGTCCGAGATGGCTCAAGGACATCCAATCAGGAAGGTGACTGTGGATCACGAGAAGTACTGAGTGATGCTTAAACAGGAATGGTGGTATGTGTCGCAGATGTGGGACAAAGGAAGACCTAAGGAGTGTGGTGGGCATGAGCTCAAGGACACCGTGGACGAGGGTGAGCAGCTAGAACACTGGGACATGCCTTGATAGGCATGTGGCACTGACGGGGAAGTACCGGTGGTGCAGGTAGTGCTTAGCCATGTGGCAATGGGTAAGCAGTGGTGGTGATAGGGGCTACCTGGATGGTGAGCGAGTGCTAAGGAGCACGAGCGATGTTCCATATGAAGTATAACCTTCTAGGCCTAACAGTAGGCATAGCAAGGTGGTCCTGGTGATGGTCTATGTGTGGTGTCCTGTGTATGAGGGAGGCGACAGAGGAGGAGTGAGAGGAAGACGAGTGATGATGATGAGGAAAGCTATCTGAAAGAAGAAAAAGGTATGGGGGTTCTCATTATCATAACAAGATGAGAGAAATGATAAGAGGTGAAAATGGATTTTATGGTGATGGTGTTATGATTCATTGCTTTTTCATTCTTTTCTTGCCTTTCCCTGTATTACTAAGCCTCGCGTTGACTCCTGCTAGAGGCATTATTCATTTCTTACTCATCTTCTTATCACTGACCAACCTCCCCTTCCATCAGTCTTACTCATCACTTGCTCAGTCAGCAATTCTACCACCTTCCATCCCATTCTACCATGTTCTATCTTTCATCTCTGAAAACATATATAAACCAGTTGTCTACCTGAGTTGTATTTCTTAACTTTGACCTACTTGGTAATCAACCTAGTAGCTTCCTTGAACCTCCTCGAATCCCTTGGACTTCTATAAGTCAATTGTACCACTTTGAAGTGTACACTTTCATCTTACTTTGAATTACTCCAAAGTAAGGATGAACCCTTGACCCTATGTTTGACCAAGTCCTATGTTAGTACTTCAGTACAAACATAACAAAAGGTCAAAGTTTTCCTCAACAGCCTACCAACAATGTAGCAGCCATTCACCACAGACCCACCTCATCTGCCCACTGGGGCCCTAGATCTTGTTGACAACCTTTTCCAGAACTTGTTGATTCAGAACCCTCTGAACAACACCATGAATTCCCCACCCCTTCTAACCCTGACATCAACCTTGACCAGGACAAAGCTCTTGATCTTTCCCACCAATTCTCTGCTTCCCTAAGGATCCCCCGATCCCCCACTCCCCCATCCCCCACCCAAGTAAACTGTCACCTGGTTTTCTCTCTCCCCTTCCAACACTCCTCCCCAATCAGGACTCCCTCCCCAACCATGAGCTCTTCCTCAAAACTCACTGAACTAAGGATTGGTCTCCCCAAACTGTTTGACAGTTCTCACAACTTCACCAAGGCTTGAATCCAAGCTGTCCAATTCTACCTTCTTGTCAATGAGAAAGTCTATGACAATGACACCAAGAAGATAGCCTTCACCTTGTCTTACATGACCAAAGGATCTGCCGCCACCTGGGCTTCCACCTTCAGGCAGAAAATCTTTACCTCCACCTCAGCTAGAAACCCTCCATCATTCACCACCTTTGACACATTTGTCAAAGCATTTGAAATGTCCTTCAATCAGAAGTGTCTTTCAATCAGAAGGATACTATTGCCTCCACAATCGCCTGGCTCTCCATCAAGTGAATGAACCCCACCAAGAATGGAGACTACTCTCCCACCCTCCTGGAATATACCTCAGAATTCCAGAATTATGCCACCCTCTCTGGAATCACTGATCCAAACATCTTGATTGGATATTACTCCACTGGAATACCTATTCCATTAATGAAGAGAATCATGTCTATGGACACCCCCCCTGACTCCATCAACACCTGGTACAAGAAAGCCCACCCACTTTAAGACCCAATAGGACTGAGCTGCCGAGATCACTGCTAGAAACAAAACACCTGCCTGCTTGACCTATCACTCCTACTCATCCATCCAACCAACCAAGGATCCTAATGCAATGGATGTAGACTTGATCTGAGTTCCCAAGCTCACCCCTGCAGAATGAAAGCAATGCATGGAAAAAGGATTATGTTTCCACTGCAGGAAATCCGGTCACCTCTCTGGCAACTGCCCTACCTCCCCTTCCAATTCTACCCCCCACCCCCCTACAGAGAAAAAGACTAGAAAAGTGCAGAAAGAGGATGAAGAAGGAATCCCCAATCTACAAGAGATTGAGGATGATGACGAAGAAGAAACCCCTGAGGTGAAAGTAGTGTTCACTCAGGATTTTTGAAATGGAGGGCTTGACTGATGTGAAACCCCTCCATACGTAGAACCCATGTACTTGTAGCTGACAAGAAGAAGAAATCAATCCACATTCCTCTCCAACTTGTTGTCCCCACTCATACCTTGAAATATGTCAGAACCACTGCCTTGATCAACAGCAGAGCAGATATCTCCTGCATTGACCAGAACTTTGTCCAGAAACATAAACTCCCCTGAGAATGACTTCCCTCTCCCATCCCTGTCCAAAACATTGACCAAACCTCAAACAAAAGTGGGCCTATCTGCTTTACCACCACACTCTACATCAGCATTTCTGGAATTCACCAGAAAATCAAGTTCTACATCATGCATTGCAGCTCAAAAAACCTCATCCTCAGGATGCCCTGGTTGAAGGCCACCAATCCAACAATCAACTGGAAAACCAAAACCATCTTGATCCCAACCAACAAGGATGAAACCACTGAGCTAAACTCCTCCTATACCTTTGATGAACTACAGCATGCTGCCAAACTCCACCCCCCTCCCCCTCCACTACCAAAGATTGTCAGACACATTGACACTGACCCTGTCTATGACAAAAGACTTTATGATTACCTAGACCATCATCTTGGCCACTGACTCCCCACCATCCAGACTAATCTCTACAAGATCAACTGAGTGGTCAAACACGGAGCTAGATTCCAGTGTGTGTCCCCAGCAGTAGTCCAAGCATTCACCACTGCTACCAAATTGGCCATTGGAGCTGAGCAGTCTAAACCAAAGAAAACTCTCCCAGTCAAATATGCCATGTTTTCTTTGGTATTCACTAGAGAATCTGCCAACCACATTCCTCCCTCCAGACCATACAACCACACTATCAACCTTGACGAATCTTTCTCCCCCAAAGTTGGGAAACTCTACCCCCTTACCATGGAAGAGTGGACCACCGCTGAAGCCTTTCTGGATGAGAACCTTAAGTCTAGAAAGACTTGTCCCTCTCAGTCACCACAAGCCTCCCCCTTCTTCTTTGTCAAAAAGAAAGATGGCAGCCTCAGACCTTGCCAAGACTACCACTACCTGAATGAACATACTACCCACAATGCCTACCCCCTTCCCCTTGTCTCTGACCTCATCAACCAATTGAAGAATGCCAAAACCTTCACCAAATTTGACGTACAATGGGGTTACAACAATGTTCATGTTAAGGATGGTGATCAATGGAAGGCTGCCATAAAGGTATCTTCAAACCCACCGTCATGTTTTTTGGGCTAACCAACTCCCTGGCCACCTCCCAACGATTCATGAACGACTTGTTCCATAACATGATCGCAGAAGGTTGGCTTGTCATCTATATGGATAACCTCCTCATCTTTTCCCCTGATGACACCACCCACACTGAACAGACCAAACACATCCTCCAATGCATGAAGGAACTCGACCTACACCTCAAACTCGAGAAGTGCACTTTCACCACCCCAGAGGTAGAATACCTTGGGATGATCGTTTGACCTGGCCAACTGGCCATGGACCCAGTCAAACTCACCAGTATCACAGACTGGCCCACCCACTTGAAACTTTGTGATGTCCGGTCCTTCTTAGGCTTCATCAACTTCTACCAAAGGTTCATCAGCAATTACTCCAACATTGCCTGTCCACTTATCAACCTGACCAAGAAGACCTTTTCCTGGCAATGGACTGCCATTCACCAGAACACCTTCGATGCCTTGAAGAAGGCATTCCTCTCAGAGCCAGTCCTCCAACTACCAGATCTGTCCAAACTCTTCACCATGGCCACTGATGCCTTTAAACATGCTTCTGGAGGCATCCTCCTACAGACTGACTGTTACAATTCACTCTTTTCTCATCCTCGCATCACTTGTTTTCCTAACAACCTTTCCTTACTAAGTACAACTGATCAACCACTTACACTTCTTGTTGATTCCCCAAAGACCTAGTGTTCAAACCATGCTAAGGACTTCCCTTTTCTTCAAACGATCCTGGCTGATTAATATTTCTTCCATTGGATTCCAGAGGATTTCATTCACTTAGTCAGCCTTCTCCCTTATCTCTTATCTCTTTATCTGTTATCTCACTGGACTTCTTATCTTCTCAGTCAGCGACCTCCTTTTATTAACTTCTATTAAGTTCTATTGCTTAGTCATGGCCAAGCCATTTACCTATATAAGACCCATTGTAACCTACAATGTCTCTTAACTTTGACCTACTTGGTAATCCACCTTGTAGTCCCTTCGAACTTCCTTGAACTCCTTGGACTTCTATAAGTCAATTGTGTCACTTTTGAAGCACACGCTTTCATCTTACCTTGAACTGTCATTCAAGATAAGGATGAACCCTTGAACCTGTGAACTCTTGAACATTCTCTGTCCTAAAGAGAACCCTTGACCCTATGAACTCTTGAACATTCTCCATCCTAAGGAGAACCCTTGACTCTATGTCTGACCAAGTTCTACATTAGTACTTTGGCACAAACATAACACTGACTCAAATGGGAATGGCATCCCTGCTCCTGCCTCTCCCAATTGTTCTCCCCCATGGAACAAAACTATGACATCTATGACTGTGAACTTCTCACAGTCATACGCTCCCTCAAAGCATGGTGCCACTACCTCCATGGATCCCCTTTCCCAGTTCAGGTCTTCACAGACCATAAGAACCTCACCTATTTCTGTCAACCACAGAAACTCAACTGACGACAAGCTTGTTGGCTCCTTGACCTCTCAGATTTCAACCTTAAACTCATCCATGTCCCTAGCTGCCTCCTCTCTGCCTCTGACACCCTCCCTCACCACCCAGATCTTATCCCCTTTATCAACAACAACAATAACTCTGTCACTCTTCACCCTTCCTCCCTCTTCGTCAACCTTATTGACACTGCACTGGCGGACAAGATTGCCGCATCCTCTGCCTCTGACCTGCTCGTCCTTGACTCCCTTCATGCCATGGAAGGGGAGATCCCCTCCAAATTCTGCTCTTGCTTATCTGATTGGAAATACAGTATGATGCTGGCATCCTGACTTATCAGGGTCGTGTGTACATCCCGGACACCCTCCTCCATCAGCAAATTGTCGCTTGTTTCCATGACTCTCCCCTTGCCAGACACCCTAGCTATCTCAAGACCTGCCAGCTTGTTGTGGTGGAATATTGGTGGCCTGGTCTGGCCCAATATATCTGCAAATATGTTGAGGGCTGTGCCTCCTGTCAGCAACACAAGGTCAACACATCCCACCGTTCCCCCACTTACCCCCATCAAGTCCTCCTGCTCCCAACCCTTCCAGCAGGTCTCCTGTGACTTAATCACTGATCTTCCCCCCTCTGACAGCTTTGATTCTCTGTTAGTTGTGGTCGACCATGGGCTTACTAAGGGGGTAATTCTCTGTCCTGCCAAGAAGATGATCATTGCAGAAGAAATCGCCCACCTCTTTTTTCATAAGGTTTACACTAGATTCAGCCTTTATGACTCTATCATCTCCGACCACGGCCCTCAATTTGCATCCAAGTTTGCGAAAGAGCTCACCAAACGCCTCAGATACTGCCTAAACCTTTCTACTGCCTATCATCCACAATCCAATGGTGAAACTGAACATGTTAATCAGGAAGTAGAGACTTTCCTTTGTATCTATTCCCACAACAACCCCTTGTCTTGGTCTGAAATGATCCCTTACACTGAATTTGCCCACAATCACCACCCTCACTCCATCACAGGGAAATCTCCCTTCTACCTTCTCATGGGCTATGAACTCTGTCCCTTCCCTTCAGTAATCACAGAGACTAATATTCCCACTGTCCAATCTTGCATCTCCCTTCTTACCACTGCTTGTGATGAAGCCCTTGCCACCCATGAACTTGCTCGACAAGCTATGAAATCCCACCTCTCCTCGAAAGGGTTCAAACCCTTCACCAAAGGAGACAAAGTCTGGCTCAAAGCCAGGAACCTGAAATGATCCCTCCTTTCCTCTAAGTTCCTTCCAAAACAAGAAGGCCCCTTTGTGATCACAGAAGTATTATCTCCAATCACTTATAAACTTACCAAAGACCTGGAAAATACACCCAGTCTTTCATGCCTCATTACTCACCCCTTGCAAATGGAATGAGACATATGGAGCAAACTTCCCAGCACCACCTCCTGATCTAATTGATGGAGAAGAAGAATATGAAATCGAGAAGGTTCTACAATACTACAGCCCACCTTCTCACTGTAGGAGCATTTCCTTCCCTACGTTCACAACCAGCCACACCGCTGGTCATCACCCTCTAGATTGCATCCAAAGCATATCTGTGTCCATCTGAGCAAGTCCGAACCGATCTGGTTTAATCCGTACATGTTTCCATTCTATTTGTCTGTCCAAAGTTGTCCAGAACTACCGGATGTTACAATAATGGGAACCCCCATACCTTTTCTTCTTCTTTCTTTAGCTTTCCTCATCGTCGTCGTCGCTCGTCTTCCTCTCGCTCCTCCTCCGTCGCCTCCCTTGTACACGGGACACCACGTATAGACCAACACCAAGGACCACCTTGCTACGCCTACCGTTAGGCCTACAAGGTTAT
>JBBPSY010000280.1:0-15782 GCA_038093855.1 Rugiboletus extremiorientalis
TTAGTGAGGCCAAAAGGCATTACCAACCATTCGAATGAACCCCAACGAGTACGGAACGCGGGCTTCCATTCGTCACCTTCAGCAACACAGACCAGATGGTACGCATGCCGGAGATCGAGCTTAGTATAGACCTTAGCTCCGCTAGGGGCTTTGAGGAGGTCGGAAGTGCGGGGAAGAGGATAACGGTCCTTCCTAGTGATCTTATTAAGACCACGGAAGTCCACGCAGAGCCGAAGGGAACTGTCCTTCTTTTGAACAAAGAGGATCGGAGCTGCATGGAGGGAAGTGGACTGGCGTATGAAGCCTATCCGAAGGTGTTCATCAAGGAAGTCACGAAGGGCTCCTTGTTCGGAGGGAGAGATGGAGTAGAGCTGACCAATTGGAGGTTCGGCCCCCTCTTCCAGGTCAATCTTTAGGTCAAAAGGACGATGAGGGGCTAGTGTATCAGCCCTTTTCTTACTGAAGACGTCCGCATAATCATGGTACTCCGGAGGTACTCCGGAGAGGTCTGGGGAATCGTCGGAGTCAGGAGGTTCAACCACGGAAGCGGAACGAGCGGAGATAGACCGAAGAGAGAGGGCAAACTCGACAGAGCCCTCCAACTTTGATGCGCGCTTAAAAGCAGCAGCGTTTACGAAGGAGATATGAGGGTTCTGAAGTCCGAGTGCCGTAGGCGAGTCCGAGGGTGTTTCCTGAGCATGGTTGGCTAGACCGGGGTGAGCCTGTTGTGCTTTGTCGGGAGGAATGGGAGGAAGTGGGAAGGAATTTGACTCAGGAGACTTGGAGATCGACGTCGGGGTTGGCATTCCCTGAACAGGAGGTCGGAATATGATGCTGCTCATAGCCCAATCAATCAACAGATTGTTGCAGGCAAGCCAGCAATGTCCGAGAACCAAACTGCACGAGGAATCCAACGAGGTAACAAAAAATGTTTCGGAGGTGGAAACGCTGGAGGCAAAGGTCAGGCGGAGCTTAACAGCAGAGGTTATGGAGGCTGAGGAAGATCCATCAAAGAGTCGAAGTAGGATCGGAGGAATGGGGTGACTGGGTATCTGATGTTTTTCAACAAACGCTGAATCGATGAAGCAATGAGTAGAACCAGAATCTATGAGGACAGGTATATCGGAAAGGTCAAAATCGGAGATAGTGACGAAGGGTCGGAGTGAATTAGGGTCATAAAGAGCGGACGCGTTAAGACATAACTCCGTTAGAGCACAGTCCGGAATAACGCGACTCCCAGTCTGTGCTTCGGAGGAGTCGCACTCTATTTTTTCGCCTCGGAAGAGGCGGAGCTTGAAGCCAGCGGCGCTGGAGTAGCGGTTGCAGCTCTGGCCTTCGAAGCCCTAGATGTTGCTTTTGGACAACTATCAGCAGTATGCCCAGGAAGTCCACAGAATAAACATAGGTGTAGTTTTAACTGACGTTGACGCTCCTCCGGTAGGAGTTTACTGTCCTTGCCTAGCTTGGAGGCAATAGATTCGGAGTTAGCAGCAGGAGAGGAAGAGTTACCCTTCTTGTTGCCGTTGTCATTCTTATGGTTTCCTCCGGAACCGGAGTTAGAGGAACCCTTGGACTTATCGTCCTTTGACATCGAGTTGTTGGTCTGAGAGGAGTTATTAGTAGACTTCTGGGAGGTTGTCTGGGTACCGGAGTTTGATCCTGAGGCCTTGGTTGCACGCTGGACTTCGTCCTTACGCTCCCAATACCTATGATCGATCTGCTGGGCCAGAGCACGGAGTTCCTGAAGGTTATCCAGCTTGCCTTGACGAGCAATCTCGTCCTTAATCCGATCCGGAAGTCCGGAGTAAAAGCTCCTTCGGAGCGCTCCATGGCCCCAGTCTCGGACTTGGTTAGCAAGTCAATTCCATTCTACAATGTATTTCGTGATCCGTTGCGTCTCCCGCATCCGCAGTTGCTCAAGTTGAGCTTCCACATCAGCTACGGGGTTGTGCGGTCTGAAGTTAGTTTGAAGCTCATACAAGAAAGATTGCCAATTGTCCATCCAAAGTGGGTGGGCTCCCAGAGCTTCAGTTCCAAGGAGATCCGGCTCGAAATATTCGAGCGCAACGCCCTTTAGATAAGATTGGGCGAACGTTACCTTAGTCCATTCCTTGCGGTAGGTCTTTGGGTTGGCTTGGAAGTTGAGTTCGCATTGTACGATGAAGGGACGGAGTTTCTTCAGGTCAGTTCCGTCAAAAGGATCTGGTTCGCAGACTTTAGGCTTAGAGCCTTCGGAATTCCGTTTTCGTCGGAGTGCTTGGCGAGTCATGCCCCTGATCACGTCAGCAAGCTGAGCGAAGGGTTCAAATGCTAGCGGAACTTCGTTGGGATCTTCATCTGAATTCCTATGATCAAAATTGGAATTCGAAGAACTTGAAGAAGAATCAGAAGGTTCATTAGGATCATCGACAATACCGTCGTTGTTCCCGCCACCTCCGTCTCCATGTTCCAGGATTAACGGATGTTGGTCATATAGACCTGCGTGTTTGTTGTCCGGCAGGACTCGGAAACGCGGTCCCTCAGGGGAAGGTTCCTGGGGAAGCAGAGCAAGTGGAGACAACGGAGCACGTAAGCCTGATCCAGAGATCGAGGGGACGGCTCGTTGGGTAAAGCTGATGAATTCGCCAGGGATCGTGCAGGTACTACCAAACACAGTTTGTAGCACACCAGCGCGACGTGAATTGCTAGTAGTTCTGGCTGGCATAATGAGGTTCAACAAGGGTGAGTTTGTAAATACTGTCAAGTCCGTTCCCTCCGGGTACAAGTCCGACAGAGTTCCGTGGTGTCAGTACGAAGTTGGGTGGAGGTCCAACGGAGGATAAGGAGGTCAAGGGTACTCAACGGATAAGGATGTTGGCGCAGGACTTATGTGTTGTGCCCTTGCCGAGCCTCGTGTCCTCGTATTTGGGAAGTAGTATGGAGGAGGGTAAAGGAAGATCAGAAAGGAACTTGGGCAAGGAGGAGTGACTTAGTTGATTTACAAACTGAGGTCTACAGACGGAGGGCGCAGTACTTATACTACGTACCAGGACTGAGATCGGAAGAGGGTACATAGCCAATGACAGATGGTAACTACGAAGTGAAACAAATGATGAGGAAGTATGACAGGAGCATATGGAGGACGACAGGAGACATATGGAGGGTGACAGGAGACACATGGTTAGGTACGAGAACATGAAACAGAACGTCAAGGGGAACGAAGGGTGACGTCATACGGAAGTCTGGTAGGGAAGTACGCAACTCCGGATACTGGTTATAGAACCGAGTACGGAGATGATGGTTGCACACCGGAGATGTAAAGGGAACGACCGGAGATGGTTGCTTGACCAACGGAGATCATGGATATGACACTATCACCAAGAAGGATAAGTACTTCCACTATGACCTGGTGGCCATAGCCTTGTCCAAGATGCCCAAGGGACAAGAAAAGACATTTGTGGAAGGATATTATGCAAAGGGGGCTGACGACTCCAACACCTGGATGAAATGGAGTAAGTTCACGGAGAAATTCAAAATTGCCTTTGCCACAAAGGATGAGGAAGTAGAAGCATGAAGACAGCTGTGCTTGTGGTGTATGCTATCAAAGGATGGACCATCCTCATCCTCCTTCACCTGCTACCAGACCTACTTCTCCCTTCTAGCAGGGCAAGCAAAAATCAAGGAAGAAGCCACCCTCTGTGACTTCTTTGCCAGAGGACTCCATCCTGAGATAATGAAGATCATCCTGAGTAGCACTGAGCCCACTATGCTCAAGGACTGGATCTCCCGTGCCTCGTCGGCCACCCAACAGCTTGCCAAGATATCTGACTACCAGTGAGGCCAGTACTCTTCACCTCACAGTTACTGTGACCCAAACACAATGGATGTTGATGCCATCACTCTAACCCCCACTGAATGAGCTTGCCACATGAAGGAAGGGCAATGCTTTATCTGCCATGCTAAAGGATGCTCCACCCATAAGCATCAGAAGGGTAACAAAGGACCTTCCCATGAGTGTAGAAACTAAGGCCTGTCACCTAGAGGCTCATCTTCCACATCAGGATCTGGAAGAAGCGAGCAGATGAGAGCCATCTCCTCTGAATCGCAGTTGGAGAAGTATATCTGAAACATGAAAGAGAGCAAGAAAGAGGACAATGAAGTCCTTCAGGTTCTCAAGACATGCTTTGAACCTGACTACCAGGGAGAAGAAGAGTGTTACAATCGGATGGCCTTACCAGGGGTAGGCCTACTTTTTCCTTAGGACCATTGACACTGTGCAGTTCATTGATGAACTGCACCCAGACTTCAAGCCTGGACACTCCTGTATGGGATGACTCCTGATGAGTCATCTGTTATCTTATCACTGAACCCTCTGCCCTGTACTTCTGATCTTCTCAGGCTTAGGGTTACCATTCTATTTTAGGACAGTTCCCTCTCCAGAAACCCTGTGGGTTTCAGCACATGACTCCACAAGAATCATGCTTCCTTTTACCCTTGACCCTATTGGGCCCAGGGTTATATACCTATCTAGTCGTACCCTTTGCCCTGCTTCTTATCTTCTCAGGCACAGGGCTAGGGCTTAGGGTTGTAAGCCAAGTAGTATATAAGCTCAAGATACTGACCTGTATTCTTTAGCTTATTCTACGCAATCTCAGCCTATTGCTAGAACATTGTCACTCCAAGGGCTTGCCCCCCACCCTTGTCTCTCCTCTGCCTCGCTGTTAGGGGAAGCTCCCTTCTTTCTACACACAGCCATCCTGACAAGTGTGTTCCTATGGATGTTTATCCAGTGGATCTTGTCCCCTTCGTCCCCGACAACGGGTGTGTTCCTATGGACATCGTGTCCAGCAGATCCCATTCCTTAAGAGTCTTCTTGTCTGTTCCTGTGCCCTTCAGCCAGTGGGAACCGCTCCTCTTGTCAAGGCCTCCTTCGTCAGCCTCTCTCGCTTTACTCTAATGGTCTCATACTCCTTTGAGCGTATGCTCCTCGCTTTGCCTTGTGGCCTGTACCTGCCACAGTATATGTGTACACTATTCCTCTCGAGCCTCCACTGCCTTATCGACTAGTCATCCTCTTCACTGAGTCAACGACACTAGCAGTATGCTCTCGTGTAACAAAGAGACCCCTAGCTCCCAGGTGGATGTCGATGAAGAAAGGATCACAAGTGTAAGTGTATGCTTGCTGGCTTTAAGGAAGGCCCAGGATTTTTAGACAAGAGGTGAGCAGTAACATCTCTAACCTCTCCCCAGTACCCCTCTGTAATTGTATCCACCAAAGATCGATCAATGTTAGTCCCTATTTCTGTATCTGAAACAACCTCTCACAGTTTACATATAAGCTGCTAGGTTGTTCAAGTAGATACTAGGAGTTCAGGTGCTCTGTAGGAGGGAAATCTCCAAGAGAACTGGACTGGGGAGTCCAGTTGCTCCTGGGGGTTTATATACTCTTTCTATGTTTGTACATGTTGTGGCTAGATCTAGAGATATACTACTATACAAGGTAACCCTTAGCCCTGGGTGTAGGGTATAAGTCATCCGCAGTCAATGTGCAGTCAGGCTGAGTCATAGATAAGACAGAGATTAAGTAGGCTGTGCAATAAGAGTCATTATGAGTCATGAGGAGTCAGAATGAGTCAGAGCAGTAATTAAAGAAGCATAGCCATGAAATGGAAGCAATGCACAGCCGAGCACAGCACAGAGATTAAATAGAAGTAGAAGCTGTGTGTAGGTGTTACTATGGTGCATCAGAGTTTGAATCTATAAAAATGTAAACAAGTACAAACAAAGGGAGAGAAACGACTAAGTCCCTTGACTCGTTGTGAGTCTTGAACACGTGTACACTTGTGTAGGCTTTTGTACGCATTATCTGGTGTTGCAAATGAAGCGTTTGTTATAGTATCTTTGGTGGGAGGGGGAAGCATTGCAACCACCACAGCCCATGTCGGTAGCAGTGCCACTGGAAACTTCGTCAATTACACCTTTGCCAGAAGGAACAAATTCCTGTTCAAATGTATCAAGACTCCTCTCCATACCATCAATGCTGATGGATCTACCAACTGCAAAGAAAGCATTCTCTTCAAAACCTCCTTAATCATCCAAATAGGAGTTCATGAAGAAGAACAAGATTTCCTCATCCTCGCTAGTGAAAAGGAGCAGAACATCATACTAGGAATGACCTGGCTCGCTGAAGTTAACCCTACTATCAGCTGGTCCTCTAGGACCATATTCCTTCCTTGGATGCCTTGTAAGTGAAAACTTGATGATCACAAGGTGCTCGCACAGCACTACCTCACCCGATACCTTGGCCTAGACCCTGACACCAAACTAGCCAAGATGTATGAATGACGATTCATAGAGGAGCAGACATTTATCCAGAAAATGACCCTCTCTACCACCCTAGCCCAGCAGGCAGACCATGTGAAGAAGGTACTGCCCAACACATACAAGGAGTGTGCTGATGTGTTTGTGGATGGAGAAACCACCACCCTTCCCCCCATACAAGCCTTTGATCATGCGATAGCCACTATTGAAGGCTTCACTCCAAAATGCACAAGGAACTATCCACTCAATCCTGAAGAACTAGAGGCCTGCAAAAAGTTTATTGACAAAAACCTGAAGAGCAGAAAGATCCGGCCATCGAAGCCACCACAAGCTGCCCCTTTCTTCTTCATACAAAAGAAAGATGGCAAGTTATGACCCTGTCAGGACTATCGATACCTGAACTCCCAGACCATCAAAAATGCATATCCATTACCCCTGATTGGGGACCTTATCAACAAACTCAAAGGATCATCAATCTTTACCAAGATGGATGTATGCTGGGGGTATAACAACATTAGGATCAAACACGAGGACCACTGGAAGGCAGCCTTCGTCACCCCCCTAGGACTTTTTGAGCCCACCATCATGTTCTTCAGACTCTGTAACTCACCTGCCACATTCCAGGCATTCATGGACCATGTGTTTGGGGATTTTATCACAGAAGGGTGGCTGATCATCTACATGGACAACCTCCTAATCCACTCTGTGGACCCAGTGCTTCATGAGGAACGCACTTGGAAAGTGCTCCAATGTTTCCAGGAGCAACAACTGTTTTTAAAACTTGACAAGTGCACATTTAATGCAACAGAAGTCAAGTACTTAGGAATCATAGTGGGGAAGAACTCAGTTCATATGGACCCCACTAAATTGACTGCTATTGAGCAGTGGGAACCCCCAAAGGATGTCAAGGACATCTGCTCGTTCATAGGATTCTGCAACTTTTATAGGAAGTTCATT
The DNA here is from genome assembly GCA_038093855.1 of Rugiboletus extremiorientalis. NCBI lineage: Eukaryota > Fungi > Basidiomycota > Agaricomycetes > Boletales > Boletaceae > Rugiboletus > Rugiboletus extremiorientalis. The sequence continues at coordinate 7,258 of JBBPSY010000280.1, forward strand.
CCCAGCTTCTCTGACCTCACCTGACCCCTATTAGACCTGACCAAGAAAGGCACACCCTGGGAGTGGAACAATGACTGTATATGAGCATTCCATAGGATCAAGGAGACATTTACTCACCAACCAGTGCTAGCTCTACCAGACACCACTCAACCCTTCTTTGTCATGACCAATGCATCTCTCACCGCATTGGGCAGAGTACTTATGCAGAAAGACATGAACGGAGACCTTCACCCCTACACCTACCTCTCCCATAGCTTTATCGAAGCCAAGAGGAACTATGACATATATGACCATGAACTACTGGCAGTCATCCATGCTCTGGAGGAGTGGTGCCATTATCTCATGGGCACTCTCCACCCTGTCACAATCCTGACAGATCACAAGAACCTCATGTACTTTCATGAGCCAAGAAAACTGTCTTGATGACATGCTCACTAGAAACTGTTTTTACAGGACTTCAACCTGCACTTCACTCATGTCTCCAGTTCACAAATGGGCCCTGCTGACGCCCTCTCCAGGAAAGACTGTGTGGACACTAGCTCTGACAATGTGTTATGATTCATTCTTTTCTCGCCTTTTTCCCATCTTCCCTTGTATTACTAAGCCTTGTGTCGACTCATGCTAGAGGCTATGTTCATTTCTTACTCATCTTCTTATTGCTGACCAACCTCCCTTCCCATCAGTATTACTCATCACTTGCTCAATCAGTAATTCCCCTACCTTCCACCATGTTCTACAAGGTTCCATCTTTCATTTCTGAATATGTATATAAACCAGTCATTTACCTGCAATGTATTCTCTAACTTTGACCTACTTGGCAATACACCTAGTAGTTTCCTTGAACCCCCAGACCTCAGGACTTCTATAAGTCAACTGTGCCACTTTGAAGTGCATGTGTTACGACGCACACGGTATCTCAGTGGCGAGCCAAAGAGATAGCTGTTGTCGGGACTTCACTGGACAACATAGATGCGGAAGCCTACGGTCCTAAGTCCGGAACTCAGCAAGCAGGTCTTAGGGCGACCTTTAGACCACAGAAGAGTAAGCAAAGCCTTGAGGTGTCGAAGGCAAAGTGAACTCTCTGGATGCCAGTAGATACGCATGGATTGCGTAGAACTAGCTGGGGTTTCCAGCCAGTTCCACCAGGGTTTATATAGCGTACACAGGTGGCAGTACACTAGCATGGACCAAGGGCGTGTATCTGCTGGAAGAGGAAAGGGTCCAGCGTATCCTAAAGGGATGCGCTGGAAATGGAAAGGGAGCACTTCCTCAAAGGTGAGGTTGAGTGCGAACTGCCAAAAGGGGGCATGCAAGCATGCCAGACGAAAGGGGTGCACAGCAGCAATGAGGCTGGCATGCGCTAAAGATATAAGTGGAAGTCCGTGGTTCCCATGGAGGCCGAGGGGCCGAGGGGAACCAAGGAAGGACAAAGGGCGACACTGCATCAAGCAGTGGTGCAGAAAGGAAAGCATATGTAAACAAAGGGAAATAAGAGTAAAGTCTCACTGGTACTTGGTAATCGGTAAGAGGTTGGCTAACCCTGGGGTTAGGGGTTCGCCTGGGGTTATCGTAGTGTAAGTATGGTTAGGTATTGTACTAGTGAGTAAAGGAAGAAGAAAAAGGCGAGGGGGACCGCTCTACCGTAACAGCATGCTGTTGTCTTACTTTGAACTACCATCTGAGATAAGGATGAACCTTTGAACCTACGAACCCAGAGCATTCCTCTTCTTAAGGGGAACTCTTGACCCTACATTTGACCAAGTCCTATGTTAGTACTTCAGTACAAATGGAACACAATGCAGAGGTCACCCTCCTCCCTCAGGACATGTTTACCTGGAGTCTCAATCTTGCAATTGCAGAATGGATTGCAGATTCCACCATGAAAGACCCCCTTGTCCTTGATGCCATGAAGGCCATATCCCTTGGAACGTCCCTGTTCCCTTGCACATCTCCTGATGACTGGAAATTTGACCAAGGGAAGCTCTACTTCAAGAATCAGCTTTGCATCCCAGTAGGACAACATACTGACCTTGTCCACCTCATCCATGATAACCCCAGCAGTGGCCACTCCAGACACTTCTGCACCATCAACCTTCTCGAACGTGACTATTGGTGGCCCAGTTGAGCCACTTTCATCCATTGCTTCGTGTCTGAATGTGCCCACTGTCAACACAACAAGGTCAACACCCACCCTACTGCACCACCTCTCTTGCTGATTGCTTCCACTGCAACTCGTCCCTTCCAGATTGTCTCCACCAATTTAATCACAGGGCTACCACCTGTCTAGGGTTTTGACAGTATCCTGGTCATGGTTGACCATGGCCTTACAAAGGGGGTGATTTTCTGCCCTTGTACCTCCTCCATCAACATGGAGGGAATTGCCATACCCTCTTTCAATAAGGTGTTCAAGCAATTCAGCTTACACGACAAAGTAATCTCTGATTGAGGCCCTCAGTTTGCCTTCACCTTTGCCTGAGAGCTCGCCAGACTGCCCTCTTAAGACGTCACACTATCCACCACTTACCACCTGCAGACTAATGGAGAAACCAAACAAGTAAATCAAGAACTGGAAACTTACCTACACCACAGTGCAGGGCACAGCCACAGTCTCAAGTTTTTTTCTTGTCTTTTTTTTGGGTCCTTGGGAACAGGGGTTGGGTAGGGTAGGTAGGGCACATGGTAGGGCAGTGGTGTTACGATTCGTTTCTTTTTCTCTTTCTATGTACTACTTTGCCTCGCGTCGACTCACCGAGAGGCTGTATTTCTTTTAGTCATCCTTTTTCTTATCGCTGACAAACCTCCCTTCCATCCGACTTACTCATCACTTGCTCAGTCAGCGATCTTTCCATCACCTTCCATGACATTCTACAATGTTCCATTTCATTTCCTTCTGACATATATAAACCCGTCGTCTACAACCTGTACTTCCTAACTTTGACCTACTTGGTAACCCACCTCGTAGTTTCCTTGAAACCCTCAGGACCTCTATAAGTCGTCTGCACCACTTCTGAAGTGTGCAGCATCTATAAGTCAATCGTACCACTTCTGAAGTGTACGCTTTCGTCTTGCTTCGAACCGACGTTCAAGCAAGGACGAACCTTTGATCCTTCGACCTCCGAAAACGTTCCCATTGCTTAGGGAACCCTTGATCTTGTACTTGACCAAGTTCTACGCTGATACTCCAGTAAAAGCATAACAAAAGGTCAAAGTTCTCTTCGACGGCCTACCAACGACGTAGCAGCCATTCACCACAGACCCTCCTCGTCTGCCCAGTGGGGCCCTAGATCTCGTCGACAACCCTCTCCCGAACTCTTTGACTCTGAACCTTCGGAACACTCAGAACCTCCCTCCCCATTTGACCCAGACCTCGATCTTGACCAGGAGGAAGCACTAGACCTCTCTCATCAGTTCTCTTCGTCCCTACGAATCCCTCCATCCCCCACCCCTCCATCCCCTACCCCAGTAAACCGCCACCCAGTTTTCTCCTTACCCTCTTGACGTCCCTCCCCAACCAGAACCCCCTCTCCAACCATGAGCTCTTCCAAACCAGTAGAATTACGGATCGGTCTCCCTGAACCGTTCGATAGATCCCACAACACTGCCAAAGCCTGGATTCAAGCAGTCCAATTTTATCTCCTAGTCAACAAAAAAGTCTACGATACCGACACTAAGAGAATCGCTTTCACTCTGTCTTATATGACCAAAGGGTCCGCTGCAACCTGGGCCTCTACTTTCAGACAGAAAGTTTTCGCCTCTTCCCCCCCTACCTTTGGTTCCTTCGACAACTTTGTCGCATCCTTCAGCACCGCTTTCGACCAAAAAGATACCATCACCTCAGCCATCGCCTGGTTGTCCACTAGGCAAATGAACCCCACTAAGAACGGAGACTACTCTCCCTCCCTCCTGGAATATACCTCCGAATTCCAAAATTACGCAGCCCTTTCCGGAATCTCTGATCCAAACGTCCTCATCAGATACTATTCCACTGGAATTCCAATCCCTCTGATGAAAAGGATCATGTCCATGGATACCCCTCCAAGTACCATCGACGAATGGTACAAAAAGGTGAACCATTTCAAAACACAGTGGGATCATGCTGCAGAAATCGCTGCTCGAAACAAAACCCCCGCCTGCTCCACCTACCACTCCTACACCTCACACCAACCCACCAAAGACCCTAACGCCATGGATATCGACGCCGTACGTGTCCCTAAGCTCACTCCTGCCGAACGAAAAAGATGCATGGAGAAAGGACTCTGCTTCCGTTGCAGAAAGTCCGGAGATCTCTCCGGAAACTGTCCCACGTTTCCCTCAAATTCCACACCCCGAACCTCAACTGAGAAAAAGATCAGAAAGCTGCAGAAAGCGGAAGAGGAAGACAACGTCCCTAATCTACAAGAGATTGAGGACGATGACGAAGAAGAAACCCCTGAGGTGAAAGTAGTGTTCACCCAGGATTTTTGAAACGGAGGATTCGACCAACGCGAAATCCCTCCATACGTAGAACCCATGTACTTGTAGGCGACAAGAAGAAGAAATCCATCCACATTCCCCTCCAACTTGTCATCCCTACTCGTACTATGAAACACGTCGGAACCACCGCTTTAATCAATAGCGGAGCGGACATCTCCTGCATCGATTGGAACTTCGTCCAAAAACACAGACTTCCCCGGGAACGACTCCCTATTCCCATTCCCGTTCGAAACGTTGATCAAACTTCGAACAAAAGCGGTCCAATCCGCTTCACCACTACCCTCTACATCAGTATTTCTGGAGTAAACCAGAAAGTTAAGTTCTATGTTATGCACTGCAGGTCCGAAAACCTCATCCTTGGAATGCCTTGGCTAAAAACTATGAACCCAATTATCGACTGGAAGACAAAGACTATTTCTATCTCCACCGATAAGGACGAGACTACGGACTTGAATTCCTCCTATACCCTTGACGAACTACGACACGCGGCCAAACTTTGCCCTTCCCCTCCACCCTTACCAAGGATTGTTAGACATATCGATACGGACCCTGTCTATGACGAAAAACTCTATGACTACCTGGATCATCACTTAGGCCACCGACTCCCTACCATCCAGACTAATCTCTATAAGATCAACCGAGTAGTTAAACATGGAGCCAGATATCAATGTGTATCCCCAGCGGTGATTCAAGCCTTTACCACAGCCACAAAGCTCGCTATCGGAGCTGAACAATCCAAACCGAAGAAAACCCTCCCCGCCGAATACGCTATGTTTTCCTCGGTATTCACCAAAGAATCCGCCGACCACGTCCCACCTTCCCGACCCTATGATCACGTGATCAACCTTGACGAATCATTTACCCCAAAGGTCGGGAAACTCTACCCACTCACTGCCGAAGAACGAACTGCCACCGAAACCTTCCTGGAGGAGAACCTTAAATCCGGAAAGATTTGTCCTTCACAATCCCCCCAAGCTTCCCCCTTCTTCTTTGTGAAGAAGAAGGATGGTAGTCTCAGACCTTGCCAAGACTATCGTTACCTCAACGAACATACTACTCGAGACGCCTATCCCCTTCCCCTCGTCTCCGACCTCATTGACCAATTGAAGGACGCCAAAACCTTCACCAAATTCGACGTACGATGGGGTTACAACAACGTCCGCATCAAAGACGGAGATCAGTGGAAAGCAGCCTTTATTACCCATAAAGGCATCTTCGAACCAACGGTGATGTTCTTCAGACTCACCAACTCCCCTGCCACCTTCCAACGATTCATGAACGACTCCTTTCATGACATGATCGCCGAAGGTTGGCTTGTTATCTACATGGACGATCTACTCATCTTCTCCCCGGACAACGACACCCACACGGAACGAACCAAGCGCGTTCTCCAACGCATGCAGGAACTCGACTTGCACCTTAAACTCGAGAAATGTACCTTCACTGCCTCTGAGGTTGAATATCTTGGAATGATCGTCCGCCCTGGTCAATTAGCCATGGATCCTGTCAAACTCGCTGGCATAGCAGACTGGCCAATCCCTTCGAAACTCCGCGACGTCCGCTCCTTCCTAGGTTTCGCCAACTTCTATCAACGATTCATCTCAAACTACTCCAATATCGCCCGTCCACTCATTGACCTCACAAAGAAAACCACACCCTGGCATTGGACCACTATCCACCAGAATGCTTTCGAAGCACTAAAGAAAGCATTCCTCTCCGAACCAGTCCTTCGCCTCCCCAACCCCTCCCGACCCTTCGCTGTCGCCACCAACGCCTCTAAACACGCCTCCAGAGGTGTCCTTCTCCAAACTGACTCTAATGGAGAATGGCACCCCTGCTTGTACCTCTCCCAATCGTTCTCCCCCGCAGAACGAAATTACGATATCTATGACCGCGAACTCCTCGCAGTCATACGTTCCCTTAAAGCCTGGCGGCACTATCTCCACAGTTCCCCTTTCCCAGTTCAGGTTTTCACCGACCATAAAAACCTTACATACTTTCAACAACCCCAAAAACTCAACCGGCGACAAGCTCGTTGGCTACTCGACCTTTCAGATTTCGATCTGAAACTTATCCACGTCCCCGGCCGCCTCCTCTCCGCCCCCAATGCCCTCTCTCACCGCCCAGACCTCATTCCCACTACGGATGGTGACAACGACTCTGTCACCCTCCTTCCCCCCTCTCTTTTCGTCAACCTTATCAACTCCGCCTTAGCTGATAAAATTGCCGCCTCCTCTGCTTCCGACCCACTGGTCCTTGACTCCTTACGCGCCCTCGACGGTGAAGTTCCATCAAAATTCCGCTCCCGCCTCTCCGACTGGAAGTTCGATGCCGGGATCTTGACCTACCAAGGACGGGTCTACGTCCCAGATACTATGTTACGCCAGCAGATCGTTGCTCGCTCGCACGACTCTATTTCCGCTGGCCACCCTGGTTATTTGAAGACTCGGCAACTTGTCTCTGCTGAATACTGGTGGCCCGGCCTGGCCCAGTATGTCTGCAAATATGTTGAAGGCTGCGCCCAGTGCCAACAATACAAAGTGAATACCCACCCCACCGTTCCCCCCCTCTCCCCCATTCCCTCCTCCTGCTCTCGCCCCTTCCAACAGATCTCTTGTGACCTGATCACCGACCTCCCCCAATCCGATGGCTTTGATTCCCTATTGGTCGTGGTCGACCATGGGCTTACTAAGGGGGTAATTCTCTGCCCCACCAAGAAAACTGTTACTGCGGAAGGAATCGCCCACCTTTTCTTCCATAAGGTTTACACCCGATTCGGCCTTTACAACTCAATCATCTCCAACCGTGGCCCCCAATTCGCTTCAGAATTCGCCAAGGAACTAGCTAGACTCCTCAGTTATCGCTTAAAACTCTCAACTGCCTACCACCCGCAATCCGACGGCGAAACTGAACAAGTTAATCAGGAAATAGAAACCTACCTTCGCATCTATTGCCACGATAACCCCACCTCATGGTCCAAAATGATTCCCCACACCGAATTCACCCATAATCACCGCCCTCATTCCGTCACCGGGAAATCCCCGTTTTACCTCATGATGGGCTATGAACCCCGTCCTTTCCCCTCAGTAATCGCCGAAACGAACATTCCCGCCGTCCAGTCCCGCATTGCACTCCTTACTGCCGCTTGCGATGAAGCCCTCGCCGCCCACGAACTCGCAAGACAAGTTATGAAATCCTGTCTCTCCTTGAAAGGATTCAAACCCTTTACCAAAGGAGATAAGGTCTGGCTTGAAGGCCAGAACTTAAAGCGTTCCCTCACCCCCTCTAAGTTCCTTCCAAAATGCAAAGGACCCTTCGTAATCACTGACGTACTGTCCCCGATCATGTACAAACTCCGCCTCCCCAAGACTTGGAAGATTCATCCCGTCTTCCACGCCTCCCTTCTCTCTCCATACAAATGGAATGAGACTTACGGAGCCAATTTCCCAACTCCACCACCTGACCTAATTGATGGAGAAGAAGAATATGAAATCGAGAAGGTCTTACGACATCGCGGCCCACCCTCTTGCCGTTTCTTCCTGATCTGATGGAAAGGATACACGGCAGAAGAAGGTTCCTGGTTACCCGAACGGAGCTTGAAAAATGCTCCATCAGCCCTCCAGAACTACAAAAAACTTCACCCTATCGCATTCCCTCCCTAGTTTCTATTTCTTCTATGCCCTGCACCGATCGTCCCGATTCTTTTGAATACAACATCTCCTCCATGGCGATTACCTACCCGACCCCCTCTGTTTCTTCAGTCTCTTCTATCACAGACTCTACTATAGACGAACCTTCCTCTACCGTACCCTCTCCAGGATGGGAATCCTCCCACCTCCCCGTACCCCTAGCTAGTAGACCTTCATTTCCTTTACGATTAGCCCCTTCTTCCCCCACCCCCGTCGAATCCGTCGACCTCCTGATCTATGCCCACCGTCTCCGGGATTCCTTCCCAGACAGTGACTACGTGAATCGCCTTGACGCCGCAGCCAGAAGCTCCTGACTCGCCATCCCTATCGAGGCCCACCTCGATATCGGTTCTCCCTTACGCG
>JBBPSY010000281.1:0-15759 GCA_038093855.1 Rugiboletus extremiorientalis
CGAGTTCGAATGAATAAGAAAATAAAAAGGAACGGAAACCCGCCAATCCGACTGCGCCGGATTGACGGATTGGGTCAAGTGGACGGAAATACATACGTACTTTGTTGGGACGCGCTTTGACGGACACAGGACGACGGCGGGTATGCGTGTTTTGACGGTACCTATGGAATGTTCAGTATCCGGGAATCCGGGACCTACAACTGTGGAGATCCGAGGGATCCTACACCGTGAGAGGGGGCAGCAGGCAATTTCAGTACAGGCAACTTGTAAGAACTATCACGAAAATATAATTATATCTAGGACATACAGAACGACTCTTGCCCTGGTAGCCCTGTCCCAGCCCAATCCCCAACTCTGATGGATGTAGCAGCTAATACTTAGTACTTAGATGAATAGCTCGATTCCCGCAGATTGTTGGCTACATAAAATTATGCTGGTGGGGTCCATATCACACTGACAACCTCTAAATCGCACCAGTGTTCGTCTGGAAATAAATACGGGAACTTGCCAGTTCTGATTTAGGAACGAGAGGAAGGGGACTGCCGCTGAGCGATACGAACAGATGGATCTCTTCAATGTACGATAGCACCACCTTTTCGCTGTCGTTTTTGAGCATAATCATGATCGTGTCTCTGTGACCTCAAGGGCCTTGTAAAAGCGTGAGCTGTGAAAGCGTGAGCATACACGACGCGTCGCGTACAAGTCACACACCTGACTGTTTGCCGTTGTATGCTTGGTGCCCAGCGAAGCGAGCATGGCTATGATGAGCTGCAATGCTGGCATGAATAGCTGGTGGTACCACTGGATCGCCGAAGGCAAAAGTGAATTTTGGTCTACAGCAGCGTCAGCCCAATTGCACATCAAGACGGCAGCACTGATACACACCTATAAAAGACAGATCCTCTTCGGGCCTCGTATCCAAATACTTGCACTGAGACAAGATGGGCAGAATCAGCGCCTCAAGCAGCTGTTCTGCACCCGGTCTCGTCTGTGCCATCCGAGTAAACAGCGACATCTTGGCTTCATACACGTACAGCGGATTCAAGTCCTCTACACGAGTACAACGTCAACAAAGGCCAAGGCAAACCAGAAAGAAACATACCCAGATCAGGCTTCTGCAAATGCATCTCTGCCCCCTCACAAAGTTGGACAGCACGCTGTACCTCACCGAGGACAACAACAACATGCGTGACTTGTCTGCACGACAAATGTGCACGAGAGAACCGAGGAGCATGAATGGGACCGTCTTCCACGCCCCCGTCCCATCGATCGTGTTGCGCGAAATCGTACCAACCAATTGTTCCATCACGTTCTTCATCACGGAAAGCGTCCCAGCTTCCAACGCAAATGTGTGCTGGCTAGGAAGGCCACCCGGCATCAGCGTTGATCCGCCTCCTCGACTCTCCACAAGAGAAAGATCACCCCTCGAACTGAGTGCAGACACTGAGAGCTCCATCGACCGCTTCCCAAAGGTGTCCACGACAGCTTCCACGTCGTGATGACCGTTGTTGGCAGAGACGAGGTGCAAATAGTTGATCAAGCACGCGTACAGGTTCCTGCGCACCAATTCTGAGCGGTTGTTGTCCAGAATACACTGGGGCACGCTCCAAATGAGCGCATACAGTCGCTCTGTCGGAAATGTGCCCGCCTCGATATCACCTCCAGCGGACTGAAGCATGGTCTAATGACGTCTGTCCTTGTGCAGCTTCGTGATGGTAGACAGGATGGCTTCGGAGAGCAAGACCACTGTCGCTTCTTGGACATTGGAGCGCACAATCCTGAAGAACGTGAAGAACGTCCAAGAGCATGTTTTCACGTCGATCGATTGAAGCACTTTGTGAGTGCCATGTCGAGCAGTCAATGCCATGCCTCGTAGCCAGTGGCGACCATGTATGAAGCTTCCCTTCTGTGGTTCTCGATCGCACAACTCTCCGAGATGTACGCTGTTTCCACATCAAGTTTCTCCGCTTGGGCCGTTGTCGTGGTATGACCTTGGGAATGCAGCGTCCAACAGGTGGATGTGAGGAGCGACAACAACTTGAACGCTGACTGCACCCGGTTGGGTCCACACGAGCATACGCCAGGTTGAGTGATCCCAGGTACTCCAGGTCGACAGGGGTGGTGGATGCCTTGCCAGCTCTGCACAAAACGACGCTGTTGGACCCGTCTTGGGTGTTCGAAGTAGTGCACGATTGACGGCACGTTGGGGAACATGTAGTCATGCCCACGATCCCGAAATGATATATAACACGTAGTTGGAGCGTCAGCATCAGCACTATGCCGAGTCCGAGTGCACAATGGCATACCAGTAAAGATCATCTCGGGAAACACATCAAGTCGACTGATCGTGGGGTCAATCTGTCAGCGCGAGGTCAATGGGACAAGACTGGGTACTGCCAGTGTGCTCACCAAACGAGTCCGACCAGTCGAAACCCAACGACTCGACAAACTCGATGATGCGCAGATGAAACTGACCCATCTCCCTGAACGGCTCCCTGAACGGCTTTCTAACTCATCCTCTCTGTCAAACTCGCCCACATCTTGCATGTCTTCTGTTCCGAATAAGATCTGCAAGATCTCCAGCACACCTTCAAATTATGGCGTCCCTTGTTTGTCATTACGTGTATGCACGACGTGCGATCTGTTGTGACTCGTGGTATATGACCTTGATGAACAGCTCCTGGGACTGGGGACAAGATGAGAGATACCTCCGTCTGGTATTCGTCAATATGGGACTCACAGACACGCTTTTCGGAGACGCTCATTGGCGAAGTCGAAGTAAAATTGATCGAGGGAGTTGGGGCGACTTGTGACATTTTTGGGACCAGAGGGAGATCAGAGACTGATGCAATGCATCTTCAAAATTGTCACATGTATATACTCGGGATACATCAACACGCATGATAATACGACAAAATCACTGGGTGGGAGGTGTCAACATTGGGTCAGAAACAATGCTTCTGAACTGTTCCCAGATTACCAGATGGGGAGGTGTATCTGACAGTCCGCTATATCTGCCCTTCAACATCCAACATGACATAAACTCGCCCTCCATTGCGATCATTGAATTCCAGCGGGACCACTCGCCCTGAGGGAATTCGGGGTGAGCAGCAATGAACGCCATCCAGAAGAGCTCTCGCGTTAAACGGTAGCACTCCGGGTGCTTGGATTCAAGAAAAGGATCTGCTACTAAGCACTCTTCAATTTGTTTTGCCAACTGTTCCCACTGATGCGCATTAGTGGGCTCGAACCGAGACGAGAGCGGGAGGAAGGGAAACATGCCCTAGAAGTAAAATAAGTATTTGCAAGACAGCCAAGGATGAGGAACACACCGGACTTAAGGACTTGTTTGCTTCCTCGGACATATCACGTATAACGGGGAGTAAAGGTTGTTCGGCCCATTGGTCAGAGATGCGAACAGAGATTTGCACCGGCTGGGCAAGAATGTCAATTAGTAGTTACTGGATCAGAAAGTACACGAAAAGACTTACAATTTTCTCGGGCGGGGTATCATGGAAAACGGCGCCATGAAAACGAACAGAGAGTTCGAGGGTGTTGAGGGTAGTGAATCCGTTTGGTCCAAGACAAGTTCTAACATCAACAATCGTCGACATTGTGGCAGTAAATGATTGAGGTTGCAGTCGGTTTTCTTAAAAGGTCGATTTTTGAGGTCATGTGACACGATCAACATCGCGCGATCGACACTGATAGTGCTTGCTCAAGTGCTCATTGTTGATGGCCAGGTCTTCGAAACCTCCTTCTCTCGACCCAGATGGTAAGGGAAGTCGTGGCCAACGTCCTTCGAGTTTAACCCCCTCCACTACAGTCTTCACTGCCGTTTGCACTGACCCGAAATATGTCATATGCAAGATCTGCCCGAGTCGCAGCATGGGCAAGAAACCAGTTATATGTCGGTGTCATGTCGCAGACCATATCCAATCAAAGAAGCATCAGAAGAATCTCTGGGGGAAAATCAAGTGGAAAGAATGGGATATACTGCTAATACTCAGGACTCTTCAACTCTGTCAGTCAGCGTTTTCACTGCCAGTGGAGACGCCTGCCTTGGATACATTTGCAATTGTGCCGGATGGTCTCCCGTCCCCTCCTCCATTCGATAACAACAGCAGAGACCCAGAGATACCATTGAGCCAAGCTTGGGACGCATTCGAAGCTGAACGTACCGTTCATGTTGATTACTTCGACGAGATGCGACAGATGATCGAAAATGGCGAATCTATATTTCCCACTATTCTTCCACCACTTGAAGATGAATTGGGACTCGAGGACTTTGACGAACTAGATCTCATCCCTCCCAATTTCGAAGACCATGGCATAGACGTTGAAGGTTCGTATTTTCGATCTCCCTTCATTCTTCTCTCAATCGGCGGATAGCTGTCAGGAACCAAGCATCAAGACCTGCTAACTCCAAGGTAGCCACACATGTCTCCCCGGATGGGCCATTCTACCCTTGGAAGTCAAGGCCGGTGGGTTCACTTAGGCCACCATCACGGTTCTCACTGATAGTTCTATAGGAATTCTTAACGCACCTTCTCTTCAGTTCCCCCCGCCTCAGATTTTCGCAAGCTCAGAAAGCGGCGGTACTGACGTGGGCAAAGGACCTTGGTGCACCTGAGGTGCCATCGATGTACGCTATGGGGAAAGCACAAGAGTGTTTTATGAAGCTCCTCGGGACACCAACAGAGAAGATGACGGCAGCGTCAGGTAACGTGTTCTACCTCAACGCTTTAAGCAAAGCCATTGCCATGGTAAGCAAAATTGCCTTAATCTTATTCTGAGTTATCGGACTATGGCTACTGTAGGATTTTGCGAACCCACTTACTCGATTCGCAATGCAAATATACCCTGAGGATGGACAAGGCTGCATGTCGCAGGTGCACCATGGAATCAAGATGCTTGACAACCTTCCAGATACTCTTGCACCTCCGTGCGTTCGTGTCGATTGCAGCATCTATTTTGTCAATGAGCTACTCCAACAATCCACAGGTCAATATTTTATACCAAAGAAATTCTTCCAAGCAAAAATGCCGGAATCTTCGGAGCCAACTGTTCTTGCTCTAGGACACAAGGCTTCAAAGACCGAGGTTTTTTTCTGCTATGAATGGCGCCAAGGGTGGTATTTATTGACCAGTCTTTCTCGTTTGTTACAGGAGGGATATGCCGTTGACCCGGAAATGATCATTGTCGAGGTTTTGACATTTATTGGAACATTTGAAGATCTCCAGCACCGAGCTGGAGAATCTGGGATTCATTTCACAGGTTCGTTCAAGTTTACCATTCAAAAGTGCAAAGTATCTAACGGTTCTGTAGCTTCTTCGTCGACGTTTTCCAATCTCATGCCAAATCCGCTCCGGGCCAAGTCGGGTGGATGAATGGTCTACACCATCCCTCTCATCGTATTTATGGACGACGTGTCCGGGAACGTCTCGAAACAATGGAACAAGCACCATGTAGTCTATGTGTCGAATGGATTACTACCACGACAGATGCTCGAGCAAGAATTTACAATTAGGTTTGTAACAGGGTCACCTCACGCCGCCCCCATGGAGCTCATACAGGGTATCAAAGACTCGATCCAGTACATTTTCTACATTGCTTCATTGACATTTCCCTACTCACTCACATACCAGAAATGTGGCCGACAACCCCATTATGGCATTTGACGTCAAGTATGAAGAAGAGGTTATGCTGGTCCCATACAACCTGATTATCACGGGCGACAACCCTATGCAGGCCGAGGAGTGCAGTCATGGTGGGTTGAAGTGCAATTACCTATGCCGTACTTGCAAGGTTGGTGGCACAAATGCAGAGAAGAAATCTGATAAAGGATACAGTGATATATTTCAGGTATGCAGAACTTCATGTACATTACATGGACTAATCATGGTTCTTCAGTGTGGTGAGTTGCGTACCCCCGAAGCTACTCGTGCCGAGATCAAAAACCAGATTGAGCTTTCGATGCTCTCCGGCGGTACCGAAAAGGTAAAAAACGCTCTCAGCTGATCCGGCATCAAGGACAGTGCGACCGCCACGATTGTGGACCGGCTTCTCACACTTGGCAAGACACTGCGCAAGAAACCCGCCGGAGGGCCCAGACTGTCAGAGGTCGAGGTCAGGGCACGCTTAAACAGCGAATTGGATCTACTCCTCGGAGGTCGATCACTTGATGACCACATCAATCCCCTCCTTTCGATGCCCGGAATCAACATCCATAAAGATACGCCGACCGAAATTCTTCACACCATACTTCTTGGCATCGTCAAATACTTTTGGGGACAGACCGCATATATCCTCGAGAAAGACCAGCTCATCAGAGTGTTCCAAACTCATCTAGCGTCCATTAATCAGGAAGGTCTGAATGTTCCGACTCTTCATGCTGACTACATTATTAGATATAAGGGCGCACTCATTGGGAAGCATTTCAAGGGACTTGCACAAGTCATGCCATACCTTATATACGACCTCGTTCCTGAGAAAGTCCTTCAAGGATGGTCACTAATTGGAAAACTGGTCATTCTTCTCTGGCATACGTCGATCGAAGACACGGAAGCATATCTCGTGAGTCGCTCTTACCAGTTTATTCGTATACATTTACTTAACTATTGCCCATTAGGCCACCCTGTCACACGTTATCGATGACTTGCTCATTATCAGTTCACAGTGTGCACCGAGTATTTTGCTGACAAAAGCGAAGTTCCATTTTCTCGTCCACCTCCCTATGTTTATCCGACGCTTTGGGCCAGCAATCCTTTTTTCAACCGAACGGTATGAATCCTTTAACGGTGTGTATCGTTTGTCGTCAGTATACAGTAACCACCAAGCACCGAGCCGTGATGCGTGTCACCTTTTCGCTGAGCAAGACAATGCGAAGCATGTCGTGTCTGGAGGGATGTGGCGCGATCCCACCGCTCAGAAATGGGTTAAGGCAGGCCCAGGCGTAGTCGAATACTTCAACACCCACCCTCACCAACGCCGCTTACTGGGTTTCCCCAATATGGAACCCAAAAAAGTTGGTGAGTATCTCGCCAGACTCTTAGATCATTAAGCCACTCACTGTCCCTCACGAAAAGGTGCAGCACAGCTACCAGTACACACGGAAGACATTCGCTCAATCGGTTGGGATGAGACGGAAGCTGCTAGATGTGGCATGGAGTCAGCAACACCAGCACCTCAGCGAGGAGCTCAGTTCTATAAGGCCGCATCTTTTACGGCTGCACAGGGAGACAAAACGGGGGTGGGAGCTCGTGTTATTATCAAGTGTGGTAGTGAATATCGAATTGGGTGCATCAAAGAAGTTTTGGTTCCTGTTGAACAATGCCAAGCCACCCACGTCGCAATTAGCCTTCTTGAGTTTCTTCCCAAATTACATCCTCAGCTGCGTGTCCCATGCATCAAGTATCCAATGCTGGAACAAAAGAAGGTTATTTCACCTCTCATAAGTTTTTGCCAGTGCGACATGTGATCTCTGTATTGAAGGTTCAATTAGGACGTTATCTGTACGGTTAACATCCAACACGACTGTCCAGCGTCCAGCTGTAATTCCACCTCTACAGTACATGAAAGACAAGAACGCTTACTCACATCATGTTACGGTAGAGCGGTCCCCCTCCCCTTTTTCTTCTTTCCTCACTCACTGGTACAACACCTAACTCTACTTACACTACGATTACCCTAGGCGAACCCCTAACCACAGAGTTAGCCATCTACTTATCGCTTACCTCAGTACCAGTGAGGTTTATATTCCTTTGTCTTTGTTTACTTATGCTTTCCTTTCTGCGCCACTGCCCAGAGCAGTGTCGCCCTTTGTCCTTCCTGGGTTCCCCTCGGCCCCATGGCTTCTGCGGGAACCTCGGACTTCCATTTATACTTTTAGCGCATGCCAGCCTCATTGCTGCTGCGCATCTCCTTCGTCTGGCATGCTTGCATCCCCCTTTTGTCAGTTCGCACTCAACCTCGCCATTAAGGAAGTGCTTCCCTTCTACTTCTAGCATATCCTAAAGGGATATGCTAGACCCTTTCCTCTTCCAGCGGATACATGTCCATGGTCCGTGCTAGAGTACAGCCACTCGTGTACTCTATATAAACCCTGGTGGAACCGGCTGGAAACCCCAGCTAGTTCTACGCAATCCACGCGTATCTACTGGCATCCAGAGAGCTCGCTCCGTCTTCGACACCTCAAGACTCCGCTTACTCTTCTGTGGTCTAAAGGTCGCCCCAAGACCTGCTTGCAGAGTTCTGGACTTAGGACCGTAGGCTTCCGCATCTACGTTGTCCAGTGAAGTCCCAACGACAGCTATCTCTTTGGCTTGCCACTGAGATACCGTGTGCGTCGTAACACATCACGGACCAAGAACTTCGTTGAGCATGAATCCACAAATGCGTACATTGTCAACACGTCCTCGATACACAATTACCGATGGATTAAGGCCACCATCCCCTCTGTCCTCTATGACGAAATATACGCACTGTTGATCTCGGATCACGCTGTCTTACGTGTGCATGCTGCACAGGTCCTTCGATCAAAGAAGGACAAGGAGCAATCGAGTGGGACAAATGGTGATGAAGTTGATCCGCTGTTAACCGAGCAGGGTCCATTCGAGAAAAATCAGAAGACGCGACGAAAGGGAAAGGGAAAGGCTGTCCCTACCGACACACAGCCGGTCCAGCCTCACGCGGTCTCATCCGATCCCAAGCCTTCAAGTTCGGTCTCATCTGACCACATCCAGGTTCCTACTCCATTCATTTACACTCACCCGAGTAGCAACCAGCAGCACCAGCTGTTACGACGCACATGGTATCTCAGTGGCAAGCCAAAGAGATAGCTGTCGTCGGGACTTCACTGGACAACGAGGATATGGAAGCCCTCGGCCCTAGGTCCAGAACTCTTAGCAAGCAGGTCTTGGGGCGACCTTTAGACCTCAGAGAAGGAAGCGGAGCCTTGAAGGTGTTGAAGGCGGAGCGAGCTCTCTGGATGCCAGTAGATACGCATGGATTGCGTAGAACTAGCTGGGGTTTCCAGCCAGTTCCACCAGGGTTTATATAGTGTACACAGGTGGCAGTACACTAGCACAGACCAAGGACTTGTATCTGCTGGAAGAGGGAAGGGTCCAGCGTATCCTAAAGGGATGCGCTGGAAGAAGAAAGGGAGCACTTCCACAATGGTGTGGTTGAGTGCGAACTGCCAAAAGGGGGCATGCAAGCATGCCAGAAGAAGTGGGTGCAAGGTAGCAATGAGGCTACCATGCGCAAGAGATATAAATGGAAGGTCTGAGGTTCCCATGGAGGCCGAGGGGCTGAGGGAACCAAGGAAGGACAAAGGGCGACACCACATCGAGTGGTGGCGCAGAAAGAGAAACATATGTAAGTAGAGATAAACAAAGATAAACCTCACTGGTACTGAGGTAAGCAGTAAGGAGTTGGCTAACCCTATGGTTAGGGGTTCACCTAGGGTAATCGTAGTGTAAGTAGTGTCAGAGGTTGTACCAGTGAGTGAGAAAGGAAGAAAAGGGGCTAGGGGGTCGCTCTACCATAACATTACCCTCTCCTAGGGTGGACGACCCCTGTAGTCCACTAATCTCTATCCGGTCCGGATAAATCTCCCTCGTTGACCTCGTAGTCCTCACCTCCCCAGGATAGGTCATCGGAAGAGGGGGAGGGGGTTGCGGAGTGAGATCGTGGGTCATGGAGATGGGATAGGTGGGATGGGATGGGAAGCATGTCATTGGGGTCATCGCTATCTCCCAAGGGGCAGTTCCAGCGCACATGTCCACGTTCATGACATCTAAAACAGCGGCGATTTCTTCATCGTTCCACGGGGGAGACATTGATCCCGGGTGGGGAGGAAGGGGCTGTGGTGTCGGGGAGTGAATGGGGATGGGCGGTGGTCGCGGCATGTCCCGCACGAAGTTGGTGGAGAGAAGTGATGACGCCAACGCGGCGGAGACGATGGGTAGTGGAGGTATGGGTGGGAGACTCGGGGCGTTGTTCGGGGCGGGCGAATCGGAGGGGACGAATGGGACCTGACGAGGGTCGCACTGGGCGGTCGGGATAAGGCGGCGGTGGGGATGGCGTGCCAACCCTGAGGGCATCAAAGTCCCATGCCAGGTTGTCGATGATTCCGCTGATGAAGGAACTGAACTGCTCCCTCGTAGTCGGCCCCTCATTGGTGTCCTCTCCGAACTCAACCGTTGCCCCCGTCGAGGAGGCAGGAGATAGGGTTCGAGGGACGTCAGGAGTGAGGACCCTCTCGACAGTGTTGGTGATGGAGGGGAAGGGGGTAGCCGTCTGTGTCGGTGTTTCTTCCTCTTGGGTCTCGGTGGAGCGTCCACTGACTTGGTTCCAGAACATGATGGGGGGTGGTACGGGACGAGGCGAAGGGGTACTTCGTCGCTCATCAGCCCCTGCTGTTACGACGCACACGGTATCTCAGTGGCAAGCCAAAGAGATAGCTGTCGTCGGGACTTCACTGGACAACGTAGATACGGAAGCCTACGGTCCTAAGTCCAGAACTCTGCAAGCAGGTCTTAGGGCGACCTTTAGACCACAAAGAGGAAGCGGAGCCTTGAAGGTGTTGAAGGTGGAGCAAGCTCTTTGGATGCCAGTAGATACGCGTAGATTGCGTAGAACTAGCTGGGGTTTCCAGCCAGCTCCTCCAAGGTTTATATAGTGTACATGGGTGGCAGTACACTAGCACGGACCATGGATGTGTATCTACCTGGAAAGGTAAGGGCCTGACATGTCCCAAAGGGATATGTCAGGAATGGAAAGAGAGCACTTCCTCAATGGTGAGGTTGAGTGCGAACCGACAAAAGAGGCATGCAAGCATGCCAGAAGAAAGGGGTGCACAGTAGCAATGAGGCTGACATGCGTGAGAGATATATATGGAAGTCCGAGGTTCCTGCGGAGCCGAGGGGCCGAGGGGAACCAAGGAAGGACAAAGGGCGACACTGCACTGGGCAGTGGCGCAGGAAGGAAAGCATAAGTAAACAAAGATAAAGAGATGTAAACCTCACTGGTACTGAGGTAAGCGGTAAGTAGATGGCTAACCCTGTGGTTAGGGGTTCGCCTAGGGTAATCGTAGAGTAAGTAGTGTTAAGTGTTGTACCAGTGAGTGAGGAAAGAAGAAAAAGGTGAGGGGGACCGCTCTACCGTAACATTACCCTCTCCTAGGGTGGACGACCCCTGTAGTCCACTAATCTCTATCAGGCCCCAATAAGTCTCCCTCGTTGACCTCGTAGTCGTCTCCTCCTCCCCAAGATAGATCGGAAGAGGAGGAAGAGGCGGTGGAAGTGGGGGGTTTGTGAAGGAAGGCGAGGTGAGGGGGAATGGGAAGCATGTCGTTGGGGTCGTCGCTATCTCCAAGGGGACAATTGCGTCGCATGTGCCCTGGTTCATGACATCTAAAACAGCGGCGATTTCTTCGTCGCTCCAAGGGGGAGAGGCAGATCCCTGGAGGGGAAGAAGGGGCTGTGGTGAAGGACTCATGACCGGGATTGGAGGAGGGCGAGGCATGTCGCGCACGAAGTTGGCGGAGAGAAGTGATGACGCTGACGCGGCGGAGAGAGCGGGGAGAGGAGGTGGGGTTGATGGGAGCCGAGGGGCGTTGTTCTGGTCGTGCGAAATGGGGGGTACGAGTGGGTCCCGACGAGGGTCGCACTGGGCGGTCGGGATAAGGCGGCGGTGGGGATGGCGTGTTGACCCGGAGGGCGTCAAAGTCCCGTGCCAAGTCATTGATGATCCCACTGATGAAGGAGTTAAACCACTCCCTCGTGGTCGGCCCCTCGCTGTCGTTCTCTCCGAATTCGACCGTCACCCCAGTGGAGGAGGCGGGAGATACGGCTCTAGGGACGTCAGGAGTGAGGACCCTCTCGACGGTGTCGGTGATGGAGGGGAAGGGGGTAGCCTGCCGAGTCGGTGTCTCCTCTTCCTGGGTCTCGGCGGGAGATCCGCTGACTCTGTTCCAGAAGGTGATGGGGGGCGGTACGGGACGAGGAGAAGGGGTGGTCCGGCATTCGTCGACTCCTGCTGCATTCCCTCCCTGGTAGACCCGGGGATTAGGAAAGACGAGGGAGGGGGAGAGGTAGTGGTGACGTTCAACGGGGGTGGTGGCCAAGAGTATGGGGCGGGTGATAAAGGCCATATCAGCCGCTGGGATGTTGTTGACAAGGGTGGCGAAACCCGCTGAGTAGAGGAGGTCCAGAACTCCATTTCGGATAGAAAGGAGTACCTCTGCGAGGCCGGAATCTCTGGGGCCAGTCCCGTATCTAGTGTCGTTGTTTGTGAAGAGGGTTCCGAGGAGGACGACCTGTCGGAAGAGTTCGACGAGTTGGAAGAGGACGACGCTGGTGGAGAGCGCCCAGTGGTGGCATTGAAGAAGGTAAATCCCGACTGAAGTGTAAACACTCAGGGGGATTGAAAGAAAAGTGTAGAAAGGGTGCGAGAGGTTTTCTCGACCCAAGGGAACCACAGGGAATGTTGCTGAGGAATGGGGAAGAGTCTAGGACTCAAGGAAAATAAAAGTCGTTCGACTTGACGGACAGAAAAACGAGTCCGAAAATTGAGAGTCCAAGAAGGTAAACTGTATTCCGAGACATAGTACAAGGCTTTTATAGTCCTGGGCATTCCCAAGACTTCCAAAAGCGAATGGTAAGTAAAACATTCAAATCCGGATAAATTCAGGTCATTCCGGATGTCATTTTCAATGTTTCTGGCAGCGGAAACGCTCAATCCGGGTCCGGACAGCGCTGCGGTGGTCCGGATTGCTCCAAACGGACCCGGAATAAACTCGGAATGGTCAGGGAATATGTAGGAATGATAATGGATGAAATGCGAAGTGTGTAGGTATAATATAAATGTATAATAATGTGAAAACAGTCTCTACGAACCTAAGGAACTTGAGTTCCTTACAGCGTACCATCTGGTCCATGTTGCTGAAGGTGACGAATGGAAGACCGCGTTCCGTACTTGTTGGGGTTCATTCAAATGGTTGGTAATGCCTAAAATTTGGCCTCACTAATGCTCCGGCAGCGTTTCAGCACTTCGTGAATAGCATCTTCACGGATCTGTTGGACGTTTCTGTAGTAATCTACCTCGACGACATCCTCATCTACTCCTCCAACCCCGCTTCCCATCGTAAGCATGTCCGTGAGGTTCTCCGGCAGCTCCGAGCCAATGGACTTTACCTCAAACCAGAAAAATGTGAATGGCATACGGACACTGTCGGTACCTCAGATATATCCTCTCTCCCTCCAGCCTCACGATGGCCACTGATAAGATACAGACCATCTTGGGTTGGCCAGAACCTCGGAAGGTCAAGGACATTCAGTCCTTCCTAGGGTTTGCCAATTTCTATTGCCGGTTCATCCATGGCTACTCCAACATTGTAATCCCGCTCACTCGCTTAACCCATAAGGGGGCCCCTTGGGTCTTCTCCGATGATTGTTGGCGTTCTTTCCAGCATCTTAAGGATGCTTTCACCTCCGCTCCAGTCCTCGCCCATTGGCTTCTGGACCTTCCTTTAGTTGTGGAAACCGATGCCTCCGACTATGCCATCGCCGGTATCCTCTCCATTATCTCCTCCAACTCCGAGCTCCACCCTGTCGCTTTCTACTCCCAGATGCTAGTTAATGTGGAGTTGAACTATGATACTCACGACAAGGAGCTCCTGGCGATTTTCGAGGCTTTTCGTAGTTGGCGGCACTACCTCAAGGGCTCCTCGCTGCCTATTGATGTTGCAACCCAGGAATAAACCCAAGTCACACCACTATAACTCAAGGAGAGGACAAGTGAACAATGCTGGGGGATCCAACAGAGAACTTGACTGGAGTTCTCGGTTGGTATGGCATTGCTTAAATACTACTCTACTGTTTGTATGTTACAAACAACGGAGATTAAATACATGAGGTAACTACATCACAGACGGAGATTAAAAAGGTGAGGTGAGATGCATGTAGAATGGAAGCATAGCGGTAATTAAAAAGAGAAGAGAAGCATACGTGATACATGTGTCGAACGGAAATTAAAAGAAGAATGATGAAACATGGAAACGAATCGCAAATGGCGATCTCGCATAATAATGTAAACATAGCCAAACAACCGGTACATCAGTACGATCAGAGTTTGGATTGGAGTTCCATAAAAAGGTAAACAAGTACAAACAATACGAAAAAGAGACGGAGTATGTAGAACTCCTGTACAACGTCCTAAGGTTAGGGTCCGAGTATATACTACCACTCAAGCATAGTGTAGAGAGCGAAGACTTGTGCATGTAATAAGGTTATGCGTGTAGGCATATGACAAATCGCAACAATTGATGTCGTCACGGACCATAAAAACCTGGAGTATTTCTCCTCTACCAAACTCCTTACTCGGCGCCAGGCCCGGTGGTCTGAGTACCTTTGCCAGTTTAACTTAGCTGTGAGGTACTGCCCTGGTAAACTGGGTGCCAAGCCCGACGCTTTGACTAGACGATGGGACGTCTACCCCAAAGAGGGGGATAGGGACTACGCTCATATCAATCCGAGGACTATAAGCCCATCTTCACCTCCGAGCAACTTGTATCCTCCTTGCGGGCTACCTATCTCGCTACTCTGCTTCTCCGGGCTAGTGTCCTGATGGACATTGACCAGCTCCGTTCCGATATCCTCTCTGCGCTCCCCAACGACCCCATCGCATCTCCCCTCCTTTCCTCTGACACTATTAAGGACCCACATTGGACTATTAATTCCGACGGTTTCCTTCTCTGGGACAATCGTATCTATGTCTCCATTGCTGCTGATCTCCATCTCACTGTTCTCCGGACTTTCCATGACCATCCTACGGCTGGACACTTTGGGCAGAACCACACACTGGAACTGATTCGACGGGAATATACTTGGCCGGGCATCCACACATTTGTCAAGGACTATATCAACTCTTGTACTGCCTGTGCTCATGCCAAAACTCCCCGACATTGTCCATACAGACTTCTAAAGCAACTCCCCATACCGGAGAAACCATGGAATTCCATCTCCATGGATTTTATTAAACAACTTCCCCCTTCAGATGGCTTTACGGCTATCCTTGTGGTTATCGACCGGCTTTCCAAGCAGGTGGTTTTCATCCCCACTCATGATACCATTACCTCCACTGAGCTAGCTAAGCTGTTCCTGATACATGTCTTCTCCAAACACGGAGTTCCCGCCCATGTTACTTCGGATCAGGGTTCCGAGTTTGTATTGCACTTCTTCCGTTCCTTAGGGAAAGCTCTTGAGATGTGTCTCCACTTCACTTCGGGCTATCACCCTGAGGGGGATGGTCAAACTGAATGTGCTAACCAAACTCTCGAGCAATACCTTCAGATTTACTGCAGTTACCAACAAGACAATTGGTCGGAACTCCTTCCACTTGCGGAATTCTCCTATAACAATGCACCCAGTGCTACCACTGGCGTGTCCACCTTCTTCGCTAATAAGGGGTACCACCCAAACTTCTCTGTCTCCTCCGATCTCCACCTCTCATCCTCTGCGGCTCAGTCCTACATCACGGATTTAGATGAACTCCATACTTTCCTCTGTTCAGAAATGTTGGAAGCACAACAGCGTTACCAAGGACCGGCGGACAAGAAGCGTAGCCCTGCTCCGGACTTCATAATCGGAAATCAAGTATACATCAAAGCGAAGTTCCTCCATTCTACTAGACCCTCCAAAAAACTTTCCGAAAAATATTTAGGACCTTTTACTATTATTGCTAAGCCTGGTTCTC
>JBBPSY010000282.1:0-15750 GCA_038093855.1 Rugiboletus extremiorientalis
TTCAAGGCAAGGGTTAGGGCTATTGATGACCCTGCAAGGGCTAGAGCTAATGTATTTTGGTTCTTTTGCAAATGTCAAGTCTTTCCAAAATGACCCAACATTGGGACACTTATTTGAGCCACTGTAGCTAGCACCGCTACTCAGCTGCACAACATAGTGGACTGCATATATACTATCGGGATCCCACAGCAAGATGATTTCCTCCTCATATTCCTGATGAACTTCCTTTCTGGAGAATTCCCCAGACTCCATAACCACATTGTGGACTGCATTAATGTGAGCACAGCAGCAGAGCCATACACATCCTCCCATGCTCTATGGCACCTCAACATGGAACAGCAGCTTATCGATGGAGAGAGACAGCAACAAACTGGTGTCTTCACTCTAGCATCTACCACTGCAGGAAGCAAGCCATCTCAGAAATCAACCCCAAAATGCAGCATTTGTGGCCAGCTAGGACACAACACATGTTGCTCAAACTGTGGGGGTTCTGGTCATGCTGTAGCCCAATGCTGGCGCCCCAGAGGTGGTCATGCCGGTGAATGCAATATTATCTTGGCTGAGAAACATGCAGCAAAAGGGACCAAGGGGAAGGTACCGACAGTGCCCCAGGTTGCTAAGAATAGTTCAAATGTGAAAGGGGGCATGGCTGGGAACTTGCAATATGACACATCTGGTCATGCATATATCCTGGACACAAGCACAGGAGAGGTGGTTTTCATAGCAACATCCAATTCTCTGGCCGGTAATGGGTCAGCCTCATTGGCATTGGACACAGTTATGACTGCTATGGCAGTGTTACGTTTGTACCGAGGTACTAACGTAGAACTTGGTAGAGTGCAAGATCAAAGGTTCCCCAATGAATGGGGAGGTTACGAAGTCGTAGGGTCAAGGGTTCGTCCTTGCTCGAACATGGATTCGGAGCAAGACGAAAGCATACACTTCAAAAGTGGTACGATTGACTTATAGAGGCTGCACACTTCAGAAGTGGTGCAGACGACTTATAGAGGTCCTAGGGTTCGAAGGTACTACAAGGTAGATTACCAAGTAGGTCAAAGTTAGAGAATACACCCAGGTAAATGACTGGTTTATATACGTTTCTGAGATGAGAAATGGAAGCTAGTAGAAGGTCATGGAACATGGAGGAAGGATCGCTGACCGAGCAAGTGATGAGTAAGACGAATGGAAGGGAGGTTGGTCAGCAATAAGGAAGATGACTAAGAGAAGAATACAGCCTCTCGGTGAGTCGACACGAGGCTTAGTAATACAGAGAAAACAGGGGAAAGGTGAGGAAAAAGAATGAATCGTAAAATGAATCATAACATTACCCCTGTTGTATGGTCAAGTCATCGACGAAGAACTAATAAACCCACTTCTATAATGCGCTGTACAACGCCCCGGGGGAACCGGTGATGTTGCCCCAACCTATATCATCAATGGCATTGTCGTAATCTCCTCCAGCGGCTTCAGGGGGTGTAGGAGGTCGAGAGTTCCTGCGAACTGGGGCAGGAGTAGGAGAAGTAATCGGTCGAGAGGTAGTGGGGGAGTGGTTCGACCTGATAGAGAAGGAGGAGGACGAGGAGGATTGGCGATGAGGAGGAGGGGGGCGGCGAAGGGGGCAGACTGCTTGGGTATGGCCGGGATGCCATAAAAGACAGATTGGGCATTGGTAGAATCGGCAGTCAATGCAAACGTGCCCTAACTCGTGGCACTCGAAATATGCCTTGTGGTAATGAGGGTGAGTGGGCGATATGGCGTATCGCTGGTAACAAGTCCCTCCATTCCATTGGACTTCAGCCAGCTCTAGGGCATCGGCTTCTGCCTGGGTGAGGGGTTCCGAGGAGGCGGAGATGGGAGTACGTGCAGCAGGGGAGGGGGAGTTAGGGACAGTAGGAATGGCATCGGAGGAGGTGTTTAGCTCCGACAGGTATCGGTCCAGGTCATCTAGAAATTCGCCCATTTCTAGCTGGTAGAATGCTATGCATAGGTCTCCTATGATGCTGTCGACTGTGGCAGCGGTCTGTTCCTGCACTAAGTCCATGTGGGTATTTAAAGTGCGGATACAGGGGGAGGAGAACTGACGGATACGATGAGCTTGGAGATAGGCAGAGTATAAGACGCATAGAGGGGAACCGATGTTAAGGTGGGCCTCGATGGGGATGGCAAGTTGAGAGCTTCTAGCTGCAGTGTCAAGGCGGTTCACGTAGTTGCTATCCAGGAAGGAATCCTGGAGGCAGTGGGCGTAGATAGGGAGGTCGACAGATTCGACGGGGGGAGGAGAAGAAGGGGCTAATCGTAAAGGAAAGGAAAGTCTAGTAGCTAAGGGCATGGGAAGATGGGAAGATTCCCATCTGGGAGAGGGTATGGTGGAGGAAGGTTCATCTATAGTAGAGTCTGTAATGGAAGAAACAGAGGAGACAGAGGGGGTCACGTAGGTGATGGCCATGGGGGAGATGTTGTATTCGAATGAGTCTGGACGGTCAGTGCAGGGCATGAAAGAAGTAGAGGTTAAAGGGGGAATGCGATGGGGTGGAGCTTTTTGTAGTTTTTGAGAGCTGACGGAGTGTTCTTCAAGCTCCGCTCGGGTAACCAGGAGTCTTCTTCGGCCATGTGTCCTTTCCATTGGACCAGGAAAAAGCAGCGAGAAGGTGGGCCGCAGTGTCATAAGACCTTTTCAATTTCGTATTCTTCTTCCCCATCGATCAGGTCAGGTGGTGGAGTTGGGAAATTAGCTCCGTAGATCTCATTCCATTTGTATGGGGTGAGAAGGGAGGCATGGAAGATGGGGTGAATCTTCCAGGTCTTGGGAAGGCGGAGTTTGTACGTGATTGGGGATAGTACGTCAGTGATCATGAAGGGTCCTTTGCGTTTCGGAAGGAACTTGGAGGGGGCAAGGGAACGTTTCAAGTTCCGGCCTTCAAGCCAGACTTTGTCGCCTTTGGCAAAGGGTTTGAATCCTTTCAAGGAGAGACGGGATTTCATGACTTGTCTTGCGAGTTCATGAGTGGCGAGGGCTTCGTCACGAGCGGCAGTAAGGAGTGCGATGCAGGATTGGACAGCGGGGATGTTTGTTTCGGCGATTACCGAGGGGAAAGGACGGGGTTCATAACCCATCATGAGGTAAAATGGGGATTTTCCAGTGATGGAATGAGGGCGGTGATTATGGGTGAATTCAGCATGGGGAATCATCTCGGACCATGAAGTGGGGTTGTCGTGGCAGTAGATACAAAGGAAGGTCTCTATTTCCTGGTTGACATGTTCGGTTTTGCCGTCAGACTGCAGGTGGTAGGCAGTTGAGAGGTTTAAGCGATAACTGAGGAGTTTTGCTAATTCCTTGGCGAATTCTGAGGCAAATTGGGGACCACAGTCAGAGATGATAGTGTTGTAAAGGCCAAACCGGGTGTAAACTTTGTGGAAGAAAAGGTGGGCTATTCCTTCCGTGATAACTGTCTTCTTAGTGGGGCATAGAATTACCCCCTTAGTAAGCCCATGGTCGACCATGACCAATAGTGAATCAAAGCTGTCGGACAGGGGAAGGTCTGTGATAAGGTCACAAGAGACCTGTTGGAAGGGGCAGGAGCAGGAGGATGCGATAGGGGACAGTGGAGGAACGGTGGGGTGAGTGTTCGCCTTGTATTGTTGGCATTGAGCGCAGCCTTCAACATATTTGCAGACATACTGGGCCAGGCTGGGCCACCAGTATTCTGTAGCAACAAGTTGACGGGTTTTCAGATAGCCAGGGTGACCGGCAAAGACATTGTTGTGGGAGCGGGCAACAATTTGTTGGCGGAGCATGGTATCTGGGACGTATACCTGTCCCTGGTAGGTTAAGATGCCAGCGTTGAATTTCCAGTCAGAGAGGTGTGAGCGAAATTTGGATGGAACTTCGCCCTCCATCGCATGTAAGGAGTCAAGGACCAAAGGGTCGGAGGCGGAAGAGGCGGCAATCTTATTGGCTAGGGCTGAATCAATAAGGTTGACAAAAAGAGAGGAGGGAAGAAGGGTGACAGAGTCATTGTCGTCATCCGTGGGGGGAATGAGGTCAGGGTGGCAGGAGAGGGTGTCAGGGGCGGAGAGGAGGCAACCCAGGATGTGGATGAGTTTCAGATCAAAATCAGAAAGGTCAAGCAGCCAGCAAGCTTGTCGTTGGTTGAGTTTCTGAGGTTGTCGAAAGTACGTGAGGTTCTTGTGGTCGGTGAAAACCTGAACCAGGAAGGGGGAACCATGGAGGTAGTGTTGCCAGGCCTTAAGGGAACGTATGACCGCGAGGAGTTCTTGGTCATAAATATCGTAGTTTCGTTCTGCTGGGGAGAACGATTGGGAGAGATAAGAGCAGGGATGCCATTCCCTGCTGGAGTTGGTCTGAAGAAGGACACCTCCGGAGGCGTGTTTGGAGGTGTTGGTGGCGACGGTGAAGGGTTGGGAAGGGTCAGGGAGGTGGAGGACAGGTTCGGAGAGGAACACTTTCTTCAGGGCATTGAAAGCATTCTGGTGGATTGTGGTCCAATGCCAGGGGGTGGTTTTCTTCGTTAGGTCAATGAGTGGGCGGGTGATGTTGGAGTAGTTAGCGATGAATCGCCTGTAGAAGTTGGCGAAACCCAGGAAGGACCTGACATCACGGAGTTTGGAGGGAATAGGCCAATCTGCGATCCCTGCGAGTTTGACAGGATCCATAGCTAGTTGGCCAGGACGGACAATCATCCCGAGGTATTCTACCTCAGGGACGGCGAAGGTACATTTCTCGAGTTTAAGGTGCAGGTCGAGTTCCTGCATTCGTTGGAGAACCCTTTTGGTTCGTTCGGTGTGGGTAGTGTCGTCGGGAGAGAAAATGAGAAGATCATCCATGTAGATGACGAGCCATCCTTCAGCAATCATGTCATGGAACGAATCGTTCATGAAACACTGGAAGGTGGCTGGAGAGTTGGTCAGCCCGAAGAACATCACCGTTGGTTCAAAGATGCCTTTATGGGTGATGAAGGTGGCCTTCCATTGGTCACCGTCCTTGACGCGGACGTTGTTATACCCCCATCATACATCAAATTTGGTGAAAGTTTTGGTGTCTTTTAACTGGTTGATGAGGTCCGAGACAAGGGGAAGGGGATAGGCATTGCGGGTAGTGTGTTTGTTAAGGTAGCAATAGTCTTGGCAGGGTCGAAGGCTACCATCCTTCTTCTTTACAAAGAAGAAGGGGGAGGCTTGGGGGGATTGCAAGGGGTGGATTTTCCCAGATTTGAGATTTTCATCCAGGAATGTTTCAGTAGCTGTTCTTTCTTCCACAGTGAGGGGGTAGAGCTTGCCAACTTTGGGGGTGAATGATTCATCAAGGTTGATGGCATGATCATAAGGTCGGGAAGGGGGGATGTGGTCAGCGGATTCTTTGGTGAATACCAAAGAAAACATGGTGTATTCTATGGGGAGAGTCTTCTTCGGCTTTGCCTGTTCAGCTCCGATGGCAAGCTTGGTGGCGGTGGTAAATGCCTGAACTACTGCTGGAGATATGCATTGGTATCTAGCTCCATGTTTCACTACCCTATTAATCTTGTAGAGGTCAGTTTGGATGGTAGGGAGCCGGTGGCCTAGATGGTGGTCCAGGTAGTCGTAGAGCTTCTCATCGTAGACAGGGTCGGTGTCAATGTGTTTAATGATCCTTGGTAGAGGTAGGGGAGGGGGACAGAGTTTGGTGGCATGCCGTAGTTCATCAAAGGTATAGGAGGAGTTTAGGTCCATAGTTTCGTCCTTGTCGGTAGAAATTGAAATAGTCTTGGTTTTCCAATTGATAGTTGGGTTTGTAGCTTTTAACCAAGGCATGCCAAGGATGAGGTTTTTGGAACCGCAGTGCATGACATAGAATTTAACTTTCTGGTTTACTCCAGAAATACTAACGTAGAGGGTGGTGGTGAAGCAGATTGATCCACTCTTGTTTGAGGTTTGATCGACATTTCGAACAGGGATGGGAACGGGGAGTCGTTCCCAGGGAAGTCTATGTTTTTGGACGAAATTCCAGTCAATGCAGGAAATGTCCGCCCTGCTATCGATTAGAGCGGTGGCTCCGACGTGTTTCATAGTACGAGTAGGGACGACGAGTTGAAGGGGAATGTGAATGGATTTCTTCTTTTTGTCGCCTACGAGTACATGAGTTCTACATATGGAGGGGTTTCGCATCGGTCGAATCCTCTGTTTCAAAAATCCTGGGTGAACACTACTTTCACCTCAGGAGCTTCTTCTTCGTCATCGTCTTCAATCTCTTGTAGACCTGGGACTTTGTCTTCTTCCTCCACTTTCTGTACCTTTCTAGCCTTTTTCTCAGTTGGAGGCCAGGGGGTAGAGTTTGAGGGGAATGTGGGACAGTTTCCGGAAAGATGTCCAGACTTTCTACAGCGGAAGCAGAGTCCTTTCTCCATGCAACATTTTCGTTCAGTGGGGGTGAGCTTTGGAACACGGATGGCGTCAACATCCATGGCATTAGGGTCCTTGGTGGGTTGGTGCGAGGTGTATGAATGGTAGGTGGAATGGGTAGGTGCCTTGCTTCGTGCGGCAATTTCTGCAGCGTGATCCCACTGCATTTTGAAATGGTTTGCCTTTTTGTACCATTCGTCGATGGTACTCGGAGGGGTGTCCATGGACATGATCCTCTTCATCAGAGGAATTGGGATTCCAGTGGAGTAGTATCCGATTAGGATGTTTGGATCGGTGATTCCAGAGAGAGCTGCATAGTTCTGGAATTCGGAAGTGTATTCAAGGAGGGAGGGGGAGTAATCCCTGTTCTTAGTGGGGTTCATTTGTCTAGTGGACAACCAGGTGATGGCTGAGGTGACAGTATCTTTCTGGTTGAAAGTGACATCGAAGGATTTGACAAAGTCGTCAAAGGAGCCAAAGGTAGGGGGGGAGGAGGCGAAAACCTTCTGCCTGAAGGTAGAGGCCCAAGTGGCAGCGGATCCCTTAGTCATGTATGATAGGGTGAAGGCAATTCTCTCAGCGTCAGTGTCGTAGACTTTTTCATTGACTAAGAGGTAAAATTGAACTGCCTGAATCCAGGCTTTGGCAACGTTATGAGATCCGTCGAACAGTTTGGGGAGGCCAATTCGTAATTCTACAGGTTTGGAGGAGCTCATGGTTGGGGAGGGGGTTCTGGTTGGGGAAGGGCGTCGAGAGGGTAAGGAGAAAACTGGGTGGCGGTTTACTGGGATAGGGGACGGAGGGGTGGGGGATCGAGGGATTTGTAGAGAAGAGGAGAACTGGTGAGAGAGGTCTAGTGCTTCTTCTTGGTCAAGATTGAGGTCTGGGTCAATTGGGGAGGGGGGTTCTGAGTGCTCTGAAGATTTGGAGTCAAGGAGTTCAGGAGAAGGTTGGCGACGGGATCTAGGGCCCCACTGGGCGGGCGAGGAGGGTCTGTGATAAATGGCTGCTACGTCGTTGGTAGGCCGTCGAGGAGAACTTTGACCTTTTGTTATGTTTGTACCAAGGTACTAACATAGAACTTGGTAGAGTGCAAGATCAAAGGTTCCCCAATGAATGGGGAGGTTACGAAGTCATAGGGTCAAGGGTTCGTCCTTGCTTGAACATGGATTCGGAGCAAGACGAAAGCATACACTTCAAAAGTGGTACGATTGACTTATAGAGGCTGCACACTTCAGAAGTGGTGCAGACGACTTATAGAGGTCCTAGGGTTCGAAGGTACTACAAGGTAGATTACCAAGTAGGTCAAAGTTAGAGAATACACCCAGGTAAACAACTGGTTTATATACGTTTCTGGGATGAGAAATGGAAGCTAGTAGAAGGTCATGGAACATGGAGGAAGGATCGCTGACTGAGCAAGTGATGAGTAAGACGAATGGAAGGGAGGTTGGTCAGCGATAAGGAAGATGACTAAGAGAAGGATACAGCCTCTCGGTGAGTTGACACGAGGCTTAGTAATACAGAGAAAACAGGGGAAAGGCGAGGAAAAAGAATGAATCGTAAAATGAATCGTAACAGGCAGAGTTTGCAGGGCTCACATCATCTGACATCACACCTGCATTCTTACATGAGGCAAGCCTCGCTGACCTGGATGAGTACTTGACACTCCTGTCAGTTGTTGACCTGACAACCTCAGTTGATTAGCATACGAACACCAGAGCTATAGACTTTGCAGGCCTTATATACAAGGCTCCACAACAGTGTGCTGCCACAGTGATCAACTCCTCAGTCTCTACATTTTATATTGATAGTGGGGCATTGATCCATTTGAGCAATGAGGAATTTGACTTTTTCAGCCTGAAGCCAATCCCACCCTGTTTGATTAGTGGTGTGGGGGGGTCCTCGGTGTTCACTGTGGGTATCAGCACGATCAAGCTGGTGATTGTGAAGGGCCTGCACCTCATGCTCCATGATGTACTACTTGTACCTGTGGCCACAGTATGCCTTGTCTCCATCTGAGCACTGTGTTCACAGAACTGCTGCTCTGTCCATTTTGATGCTTCTTCCTGCTGGGTCTCCAGTCACAATGGGGCATGTATCCTTTCTGGGTCACTTAGTGCACATCGCCTGTATGCTCTCAATGGGGGGCAACTGTCTGCTGAACACACATTTATAATCCAATGGACACCTACCCTGCATACCTGGCATGGTCTGTTGCGACCCAATCGTACTAGGGATAGAACCTAGTGAAGATAGGCAACACCAATAAGACGTCGCCGGAATAAAGAGTATAAATGAGGGTGCAGCTCAGTAACAATGCTATTCAGGGGAGAATAACAAGAGGACTAAGCTGGAGAGCTTAGGCTGTCTTGTGCTAGCATTATATACTACAATGCCCGTAGGCAATACAAATAGTATGCTACATGCCTAAACATCTAAATAAGGGAATGCCCAGTGACCTATGTGGTCCTAGGGCATGACATCATGTCTAAATATGCTATCTACAGTGTGTACACCATGAGTCGTTAATGTCCATTGTGTGAGAATGCCGTCCCTTGGGAATGTCACCCATGGGTACATCAGTGGCGTCTCCACCTCCTATATCTAAAGATCGTGTAGGATCTGATCTAGATGTGGATCTATTAAGATACCATCTCATCTGATCAAGATCTCTTAATGTCCATGTATCTTGATATATACGTAATGCTACAGTAATGTCTGTAGAGGCCTCGTTGGCCGTCGTATGCTATACTACAATGAATTGTACTTATATATTATGTAATATGAGAACTCCCACAGTCACGTGCCATCTCTAAGTGTTGCAACCTCAGGATAAACCCTAGGCTACACCACTAACAACAAACTTAACAACTTATAGTGAACAAGTGAACACGATGGTTTTGAGAGGGAAACCAACAGAGAACTTGACTGAAGTTCTCTGGTGGGCTCAATTGGCTTATATACCTTTTACATGTTTGTACCTATTGTGTCTAGATCTGACCAATAGTGTACTAGGTATAGTAATATGACAATCAGACCACTTTTTAAATACTAAGTATGGTAATGCGCAGCAGTACACAGGAATCCGCAGTTGTGTAGCAATGCGCAGTCCGCAGCATTGCGCAGCAATGCATAGCCTAGTCGGACATTAAGTATAGCCTCAATGACTCAACATGAGTCAGAGCGGAAATTAAAAGAAGGCATAGCCTTGTAATGGAAGAGATGCACAGCCGAGCACAGTGTGGAAATGAAATAGAAGGAGAAGCTATGTCGAGGGCTTCTTGAAGTGCATCTGTAGATTCGTTAATTATAAAAAGATAAACATGAACAAACAAATGAAAGGAATTGACGAAGTGTCGATTCCTGTTGTGAGCGAGGTTTATTATCGTCGTATAGTATGGTTAACGTAGTCGTGGGCCGTTGGCTATGGGTCATAAGGGCGTTACTGAGTGTTGGCGTGGGTGTGTTAGGTTAAAAGTGAAGATGTAGTGTAGATGGCGATGCATGAAGTGTCGTTGGCAAAACGAGAATCGTAACATTACCCCCCTCCTAGAAATCAACTTCCAGGCGATTCATGAAGGCGACGGGAGCTGATGACGTCAAATTCTCGTAAGGCTTGAATAAAGAATCAAAATCGGCCCGTAGCATCTGAAGCTTTCTTGGTGCATTGGGGTTCGCTGCGTGGAACTCTCGAACTGCGTCCTTTGCGTTCGACAAGTGTGTCTCTGGTTCCCAAGTCCTGTCCTCGTCACACCACCCTTTCCAGTGCATGAGATATTCAAGCCTGGTACCTTTTAGTCGGCTATCCATGATGTAATCCACGGTGAATTCCTCCTCGTTGTCAGTAATAATCACGGGCCCTGGTTTGTATGTCGGTTGATTTGGTAGTAAACCCTTATATGGCTTGACCCGTGAGATATTCACAGTGGAATGAATTTTCATTGATCGTGGGAGCTTGAGTTCGACCGCATTAGGTCCTTTCATCGATAAGACCTCATAAGGTCCGATCCATCGTTCGGTAAGTTTAGACGACTGTCGGGTCCTTTTGAGATCCAGGTTTTCTGTTGATAGCCAAACTCGATCTCCTTTCTCATAGATAAGAGCATCCTTTCTTTTAGGATTCATTTGTTCTTTCATTCTCCTTCGAGTATTTTCAAGTGCCGCTTTGGCATCAGTGAGGGTTTTCTTCATATCATCAGCAAAGGCTGTGGCTGTGGGCGTATGCACGTTCTTGGGTTCTATTCCCATGCATGGTGAATATGAACATGTAATTTCGAATGGAGCTTTCTTCGTTGCAGAATGTTGTCGCTTGTTATAGACGAATTGCGCCATTCCTAGCCATTCTGACCATGTATTTTGCTTCTCTGCACAAAATGTTCGTAAGAATTGTTGAAGATCTCGATTGACTCTTTCTGTTTGACCATCTGTTTGGGGATGGAATGCGGTGGACATGCATAATTCAATTTCCAATATCTTGGAGAGATCTTTCATAACGTGAGAAGCGAATTGTGGTCCTCTATCGGATATGATGGACTGCGGGAGTCCATGCGTCTTCCATACATGATCTCGATAGAGTTTAGCCGTTCCTAGGCTTGTGATTTCTTTTATGGTGGGGATAAATACAACTTCTTTGGAGAATCGATCAATGACGACTAGAATAGAAGTGAAGCCGTTACTTTCTGGCAGGTCGGTAATGAAGTCAACGGAAATGTCTTGCCAGGGTCCTTCTGGAATAGGGTTTGGTTGCAACTTTCCAGCAGGAGGATGATTGGATGGCTTCATCCATGCGCAACGTTCGCATCGGGAGGTATAGTCGGCGACCTGTGATTCGATTCCTTCCCACATGTAATATTGCATGATTAATTCCCGTGTCTTCTGGGAACCACCATGTCCGGTAATAGGAGAGTCGTGGTATAAGGTGATAATATCTTGGCGAAGATCTCCTTTTGGTACGTAGATCTTGCCTTTGAGACGATGAAGCCCTGTATCGTCTTTCGTAGTTCCTTCTACATCTTTCATCTTTTCTTGGGCTTCTTTGATACGTTCCATGAGCTTTTCTTCTGCTCCATGAACATGTGTAATAGTCGTGGTACGGATTCGTTCAGGGGGAATAAGAACAACTCCTTTATTATCATGTTCTATTCCTTTTTGATGGTCTTCACGACGACTGAGAGCGTCTGCTTTTCCCATGGACATTCCTGGTTTCTTTACCAGTACGTAATTGAATCTAGAGAGCCATTGCGCCCATCTTGCTTGTCTCCGATTTAAATCTTGTGACTTCATGAAATACTGGAGATTTGCGTGATCCGACCAGATCTCAAACTGGTGCTTTGCTCCTTCTAGGTAGTGTCGCCATACTTTGGTACATTCAATTATGGCTAACATTTCTTTATCAGCAATAGGGTAGTTTCGCTGTTCGCTCGACATCTTGTGAGAGTGGAATGCGACTGGATGCCATTTCCCTTCTTTTTCTAGGGATAAGACACCTCCTGTGGCGTAATCTGATGCGTCACATTCAAGGCAGAATTGTCTATCGTTGTCGGGGTATACGAGGATAGGAGCTTCTGTGAAATGCCGTTTTAATGTGTCAAAGGCATTTTGTTGGGCTTCCTTCCATTCCCATGTTTTATCCTTTTTTGTTAGATCGTTTAATGGAGCAGCGATCTGAGAGAATCCTTCAATGAATCGTCGATAGTAATTGGCTAGTCCCATAAAAGATCAAACTCCTTTGAGGTTGGAGGGTGTAGGCCAATTGAGAATGGCATCAACTTTTCCTTTCTCCATTTCTGTTCCATGAGAGTTGACCATCATGCCTAACATCTCGACTTCATCAACTGAGAAGAAACATTTCTCGGGTTTCAGGAATAAATCGTTTTCCCGAAGTCTTTTCAATACTTCTAGTACGATCTTGTCATGTTCTTCCTGATTGTCTGTTTTCGTGAATATCAAGATATCGTCAATATAAACAATGACGCAATCTTGCATATCGTAGAAGAGGTCGTTCATCATGTGTTGAAAGGTGGCAGGGGAATTGCACTGCCCGAAATACATGACAAGGGGTTCGAAGCTGCCTCGATGGCATACGAAGGCTGCTTTCCATTCATCCCCTTCTTTGATACGTACATTGTTGTATCCCCATCGAAGATCCATCTTCGTAAACTTCTTAGATCCCTTCAGCCGATCTATCAGCTGTGAAATTAAGGGGAGGGGATAATTATTCTTTATCGTTCCTTTGTTTAGGTAACGATAGTCTTGAACCATTCTCTTTTTCCCATCTTTCTTAGGAATAAAGAATACAGGTGACGTTTGTGGAGATTTCGAAGGATGAATATATCCTTTTCGTAACTGATCATCTACGAATTTGGATACTTCTTCTTGTTTGTCGGGACTCATAGGGTAGAGCTTCCCCTTTCTTGGTTTGAAGTCTGGTTTTAGATCAATGGCATGATCCCATGGTTTACGTAAGGGCATGCGTTCGGATTGAACCTTCTTGAAGGTGTCGATAAAGTGGTGATACTGCTTAGGTACGAGTTCTTCCGCAGTCTTCTCCACTGAATTTTTCTTTTCAAGAGCTTTAATGATCTTGTAAGCTCTTGGTGCATTATCGAGTTCTTCATCATCCATAGATCGTGCAAGTGCAGAGATATCTCCTAATCTTCTGCAACTTCGTGGACAACGTGTTAGACAGACTTTTCCTGTGGTCCAGTCTATATCTGGATTATGCTTTGATAACCATGGATGTCCGAGAATGAAGTTGTTATGTCCTAGATTGCTGACATCAACTTCGATACGTTCTCTGTGACCTTGGTATTCCATGATTAGGTCAGCAGAATGTGTAACACTTCCGGCAGAATTGAGTGTGCCATCTACGTTATAGACGGGGATTTCTTCGGGTAAGGGCTTAATCTTCATGTGGTTCCTTAAAGCCCATTCTTTGTCAATGAAGCTTCCCTGAGCGCCTGAATCAAGTAGCGCTTTTGTCTTCTTTACATTCCATTTAGAGGTGGCATTGGCAAGGGTAATATCCACCAATACTTCTTGTGTGTAGTTCGAAGATTGAACTCGTATATTTTTCAGGGTTTTTGTGTTGTTTACTAGTGTTGTCGTGGAAGAGCAAGAAGATGGAGATGATGTAGAGCGAACATTCTTCTTCTTGGGGTATTTGACCGAATTAAGCCTGCATTCCCGTGCAGCAAGCCTCTCGAAGGAGGACCCGGTCTCGGTAGAAGAATAATTAGATTCGCTACCTGATATAGTTACATCATCAGAATCTTCGAAGAAATCCTGTTCTTCTTCTCCATAATCAACATCAAGATGACAGAATCTGTTATAGGAAGTCGCCTTGTGATCACCTGAATCGATCACTCGGCATCGTCTTTTTCCGACTTCTTTTCGGTTTCATAAAGATCGGCAAAATAGGCCTTCATTCCATCATAGTCCATTCCTTGTAGGACTGATGGTAATTCTTGTTCCGCTTCTTTTCCTTTCTTAGAAGTAGAACGGACTTTGGTTGACTTTGGACATCTGGCTGAATGTCCTCCTCCTAGGAACTTGCAATCTCCACATTGCTTCTTCGGCTTCTTACAATCCTTGGCGAGATGAGAACCTTGACAATTGAAGCACTTGAGGGGGCGTCGCACCGCATCAATATCCATAGGATCTCCTCGTGAGAACTTTTTATCTGATTGATAGTGGCTGGGATTGCCATACCAAATCTTTCCATCTGAATGCCGAAGTTGGAATGCTTTGATGGCGTTTCCAGTATCTTGAATAGCTTTGATGTAAGGCGTGACATTTGCTTCACGTAGTCCTTGTTGGAATATATGTTTCATAATATCTTCTCTGGTATTCTTTTCAAGAAGATAGGTGCCCATGAAATCATTGCACTTCGTTCATTGGTATAACATAACCCAACGCGTGACGAACTCCTCAGTTCTCTCCCGAGGACCTTGCTTGCACTTCCGTAATTGGTTAAGGTAAATGTCTTGTTCGTTTCCAGGTTTGAAACGTGCCATGAGTATTTCCGTTAATTGATCTCGATCAGGCCATGCATGCATTGATCCTTCCAGGTATCTTTGCAATTGGGTTCGTGCCCACATTCCTGCTCCAACTCAATCATTTCCATCACGTGTTCCGATACGTGTGAAAACTGCGAGGGCAGTAGTACGGTTATCGATAAAAGTTTCAGGGTTGCATTGGATATAGATGAGCATGTTTGTCCACCATCCATCAAACTTTCCAAACGTCCCATCGAAGAGGCCAGGGTCGGCAACTGCTTCGACACGTTTCGCAACTTTAATCTCTGCACGGGGTCCGGCTGCGGCTTGTTCAGCAGCTATTGCCCTTTGTTCAGTGGCCTGTAACTGTACTTGTAATTGCGCTATGTTATTGGCCATCTGGTTCATTAGTTGTGACATATTGTGAATGGCCTGGGCATTAGGATCTGCAGGTCCAGCGTGTCCTGTAGGAGAATTCATTCCTACTTCTGATAAAGGAAGACCTTCCGGGTCTTGTAGATTTCGAGGTGATAAACTGGGAGTGGGAGTTCTACCGGGTAAGGGTTCAGGATCTCTCCACGGATGCCAGCTGTCTGGTTCTTGTCCCCAACTTATAGGAGAAAGTCGCTCTCGAGAGGGACTAGGGGATCTGTTT
Source organism: Rugiboletus extremiorientalis (assembly GCA_038093855.1). Classification (NCBI taxonomy): domain Eukaryota; kingdom Fungi; phylum Basidiomycota; class Agaricomycetes; order Boletales; family Boletaceae; genus Rugiboletus; species Rugiboletus extremiorientalis. Next base: position 15,049 of record JBBPSY010000282.1, read on the forward strand.
GAGTGAAAGCTTCTCTCGCTTTCTGAATCACTATCCTCGGTGCTATCAATGTGCTGGGATATCTGTGAACGTCGTGCGGACCACGTATTGGTCTATCGGGTGGTCGACAGCACGAAGATGTCTTCAATCGCGATGTGGACAAGTATATCGTTAATGAGCACTATTACGACGACAATTCGTCCAATGAGTGTCCAGCAAGTTGCTGATGTGAACTTCAGTCCAAACTTCTGGAGTATAAAGAGCGACGTGAATCGGCGGGAGTACAGGATGATGTACTTTCTTGGCTCGTCTTCTTCTTCTCTTCTTCTTTTCGCTAGAAGTAGAAGTCTGTGGTGGGTGCTGAGGGATCTGACTAGATGTGGATGCCTCCAGCGTAAACGTCGTAGGGTAATCTTGTCTCGTCAAGAGATCAGGGGTGCCAGTGAAGGCAAAGAGAGGTTATAGGTAACAAGGATAACTTGGTCCAGTAACTCGCGATGAGTTGCCTCTGGTAAGGCGTAGGTTCCCTTTTCCGCTAGGGTCCGTGGTGCTCCTCAGAGCGGTGGTGTAGAGTAGAGAGAGGAGTCAAGTTCTAATGTTGCAACCTCAGGATAAACCCTAGGCTACACCACTAATAACAAACTTAACAACTTAGGGTGGACAAGTGAACACGATGGTTTTGAGAGGGAAACCAACAGAGAACTTGACTGAAGTTCTCTGGTG
>JBBPSY010000283.1:0-15736 GCA_038093855.1 Rugiboletus extremiorientalis
TCCTGAGCTCCCCTAGTTCTACTTCGCCTTGGTTATGCTCGTATCACGTCCTCTTCATTGAGGGTCATTGTTACTTGCATGAGACTCCAGTGTTCGCACTGCGACAGTCGCCTTGCGTCGTAACACCAACTTGCAGTATTTCATGAAATCTCAAGATCTGAACCAAAGACAAGCGAGATGGGTGCAGTGGCTGAGCCGCTTCGATTATATGTTGGTAAAGAAGCCAGGCACTTCCATGGGAAAAGCCGATGCTCTTAGCTGAAGAGAAGACCACCAAAAGGGGATAGAAGATGACAACAAGGGTGTTGTTTTCATTCCACCAGAACGTATTCAGCAAACATCAGTGCATATCCACGGAGCAGAAGAAGCTCTCATGGAATGTGTAAGAAAAGCCCAAGATAAAATGAGAGAAGGAGATTATGTTATGGACGATAATGGACTATATCGCTCTCATGGAAAGATCTACGTTCCCATTGGAGATCTTCACCAATCTATTATTGAACTCTATCACGACTCTCCTATCACAGGACATGGAGGTTCCCAGAAAACGCAGGAATTAATTATGCAGTACTACACATGTTATGTTTGTACCAAAGTACTAACATAGAACTTGGTCAAATGTAGGATCAGAGGTTCCCCTCAGGATAGGGGATTTAGTGTAAGGGTCAAGGGTTCGTCCTTACTTGAACGACAGTTCAAAGTAAGACGAGAGCATGCGCTTCAAAAGTGGCATGATTGACTTATAGACACTACACACTTCAGAAGTGGTGTAGATGACTTATAGAGGTCCAAGGATTTGAAGGGACTATGAGGTGGATTGTCAAGTAGGTCAAAGTTGGGAAAATACAGCCAGGTAAATGACTGGTTTATATATGTTTCGGAAATGAAAGATAGAATCTAGTAGAAGGTCATAGATCATGGAGGAAGGGTCGCTGATCGAGCAAGTGATGAGTAAGACCAATGGAGGGGAGGTTGGTCAGCGATAAGGAAGATGACTAAGAAAGAGATACGGCCTCTTAATGAGTCGACACGAGAATTAGTAATACAGGGAAAATAGGAGAAAGACGAGAAAAGAAACAAATCGTAACAACACGTGGGAGGGAATCGAAGCACAGGTTTCCAACTACACATCACATTGCGAAAGATGTGCATGGATGAAGCCATCCAACCACCTGCCTTCTGGCAAGTTGCAACCTAATCCGGTACCCACTGGACCCTGGAAGGACATTTCAGTAGATTTCATAATGGACTTATCCGAGAGCAATGGGTATACCTCCATATTGGTCGTCATTGATCGATTCTCGAAGGAAGTCATTTTTATCCCCACAGTCAAAGAGATTACAAGCCTGGGAACAGCAAAACTCTATTGAGACCACGTATGGAAAATCCACGGACTCCCAAACTCTATTATATCAGACTGAGGACCACAGTTTGCTTCTCATGTCATGCGAGATCTGGCCAAGATGCTGAAGATCAAGCTGCATATGTTGACAGCTTTTCACCCTCAGACAGACAGACAAACTGAGCATGTGAACAGGGACTTACAGCAGTATCTCCGCATGTTCTGTACCAAGAACCAGAACTCATGGTACGACTGGTTAGCGCTGGCGCAATTTACATATAATAATAGACAACATTCGGCAACAAAAAAATCGCCATTTGAAATAACTTGTTCCTACGCTCCACACATGGAAATCAAACCTAAAATCACGCTGAACCCTGCCACAATGGACTTTTTCAATGATTTCGGTAAAACCTTAGCAGACGTGAAGAATGCGTTGGAGGCTAGCCGGAGGAGGATGCAGATACAAACGGACAAACATAGAAAAGAAGCCCCTATTTATGAACCTGGTGATCGTGTTTGGCTCTCAACCGAAAACCTTGATCTCAGAAAGACTCGGCAATCGGCTAAATTGACCGAACGGTGGCTTGGACCATACAAAGTTATATCTATGCATGGACCTAATGCGGTCAAGTTGAAACTCCCGCGATATATGAAAATTCATTCCACGGTTAATATATCAAGGGTCAAACCTTATAAAGGACTATTACCTGGCCAGCAGAGTTACAAACCAGGGCCAATAATTATTGATGATTCCGAAGAGTTTGTTGTTGATTACGTTGTTGACAGCAGACTCAAGGGTCACGTTCTCGAATACCTTGTGCATTGGAAGGGATACAGCGATGAGGACAGGACATGGGAACCCGAGAAGAATCTCATACACGCCAAAGAGGCAATCAAGGACTTCTATTTAAAGCATCTGAATGCTCCCAGAAAGCTTCGCATGACACAAACGGACTTCGATTCATTATTTACGGCTTACGACAATCTTACGTCAGCTACACCTTGCACCATTGTGGATCGCCTGGAAGTCAATTTCTAGAAGGGGGGTAATGTTGCGATTTGTCGTGCGCCTACATGCATAACCTTATTACATGCACAAGTCCTCGCCTCTACACTATGCTTGAGTGATAGTATATGCTCGGACCCTAACCCTAGGACATTGTACAGGAGTTCTACATACTCTGTTTCTTTTTTGCTTTGTTTGTACTTGTTTATCTTTTTATGGAACTCCGATCCAAACTCCGACCGTACTGATGTACCAGTTGTTTGGTTATGTTTACATTATTATGCGAGATCGCCATTTGCAATTCGCTTCCATGTTTCATCATTCTTCTTTTAATCTCTGTTCGACACATGTATCACGTATGCTTCTTCTTTTTAATTACTGCTATGCTTCCATTCTACATGCATCTCACCTCATGTCTTTAATCTCTGTCTGTGACATAGTTACCTCATGTATTTAATCTCCATTGTTTGTAGAGTACAAACAGTAGAGTAGTATTTAAGCAATACCAGACCAACTGAGAACTCCAGTCAAGTTCTCTGTTGGATTCCCCAGCATTGTTCACTTGTCCCCCCTTTGAGTTATAGTGGTGTGACTTAGGTTTATTCCTGGGTTGCAACAGTGGTGACGGGGTTGCGATGGGGATGGGGTTTGGACGTGGCGTGTCCCTCACGAAGTTGATGGAGAGAAGTGATGATGCCGACGTGGCAGAGATGGGGAGAGGTGGGTGTGGGTTGTTGCTTGGGACAGGCGAATCGGAGGGGACGAATGGAATCAGAGGATGGTGGCACTGGACGGTTGGGATAAGGCAGCAGTGGGGATGGTGTTGTGACCCGGAGGCTGTTAAGATCCCTCGCAAGGTCATTGAGGATACTGCTGATAAAGGAGTTGAACCTCTCTGTTGTGGTGGGTCCCTCAGTGTCACTTGTCTCAAATTCGATGGTTGCCCTGGTAGAGGAGGTGGGAGAAACAGCTCTAGAGACATCAGGAGCAATGGTTCTCTTGATGGTGTTGGTGAGGGTGGGAAAGGGGGTAGCTGGCTGTGTCAGTGTTTCTTCCTCTTGGATTTTGGGGGAAGATCCAACTCGGTTCCAGAAGGTAATGGGGGGTGGTATGGGACGAGGTGAAGGGGTGGACTGTCAATCGTTTTCTCCAGAGGCCTGTCCTCCCTGGTAGACTCGGGGGCAAGGAAAGACAATGGAGGGGGAGAGGTATTGGTGCTGCTTGGTGGGGGTGGCGGCCATGAGTATGGGACAGGTGATAAAGGCCATATCAGCTGGAGGGATGTCATTGATGAGGGTGGTGAAGCCCACTGAGTAGAGGAGATCCAGAACTCTGTTTCTGATTGCCAGGAGAACCTCTGCGAGACTGGAGTCTCAGGGGCCACTCCCGTATCTAGCGTTGTTGTTTGAGAACAGGGTTCTGAGGAGGATGACACTGGTGGAGAGCGCCCAGTGGTGGCATACATACTGGTCAAGGGAATGGGTTTGGATGGCAACAGAGAAGACGACTTGTCAGAGGTGGGGACTAAGGTGGTGGACTTGGACAGGGGGCTTGACAGGTATGTCGAGGTTGGGGAGCTCATTAGTCATGGATCTAGTATGGGATGTGGATGGGACAATACTGGTCTCTACAGAAGCAATTGTGGGTGGTATGATGGGCGATGGTGTGGTCGATCTCTTTCAATAACTTGTTCTTGGTTACGGGGACACCAGGATGGACAACCTCAATGTCTTTGATAGTGATGAAGGTACAGCGAAGGTAGGCAAGGGTGAAGGCGTTGGTTCTGAGCGCTGCTACTATCTGGTGGCAGTAGGAAGATTGGGACATGGTGGAGTCCTAAAGACCCCTCAGGTCTTTATACTCCTGAAGTATCTCCTTGGCATTGGCGAAGTTTGATTCAGATTCCCAAGTCACCTCGGAGATAGGGTATCCTTTCCAGGCAGCTAAATAACGCCACGTCCTTCTGTTCCCTTTATGGCTGATGATATGGCTTAATTCATAATCTTCTTCTGATTGTGCCAGATCTGGCGGTGGTCAGGAGAAGTTGGGGCCGTGTTCATCAGTTTTGACAAATGGGGATAGAAGGGAGGTGTGGAACACCGGGTGTATTCGCCATGAATGGGGAAGTTCCAGTTTGTAGGTGAGCGCAGAAATGACCTTTGTGATGGTAACGGGGCTGTGTCGTTTCAGGGAGAGTTTCTGGTTGGATGATAAGGGGAGATTGGTTGCTTCTAGCCAGACATGGTTGCCCTTCCTCCAGGGTTCAAATTTCCTGTGTGATTGGGACACCATGATTCGTTGGGAGTTCTCCAGGGTGGCTTTCGCTTTGTCCCTTGTGGTGTTAAGGAGGGAGAGGTGATTGGCCAGTGCTGGTACAAACGTGGGTCCGATCTTTGGATAGGAGCAGGGTTGGTAGCCCATTAAGAGGAAGAAGGGTGATTGCTTCATTGCGGAGTGTGTCATGGTGTTGTGATAGAATTCGGCTATTGGGAGGACATCAGTCCAACCAGAAGGGTTCTCTTGACAGAAGAGACGAAGGAAGGTCTCCAACTCCTGGTTTACGCATTCAGTTTCTCCGTCTGTCTGTGGGTGATATGCAGTGGAGAGGGTGATGTCATAGTGTAGGAGCTTGGAGAGTTCAAGCGCGAAGGTGGAGGCAAACTGTGGTCCATGATTGGAAATGACATGGTCATGCAACCCAAACCTTGGGAAGACATGAGTGAAAAATAACTTGGTGACCCCTTTGGCAGAGATGCTTTTGGAACATGGCATGAGAATCACTCCCCAGGTAAGGCTGTGGTCCACCATGACCAACACAGAGTCCAAACCCGCCGCTGTCGGTGGGAGGCCGGAGATAAGGTCCATGGAGATATGCTGGAACAGGTGGGTCGCGGTGGTGGGAATTGGGGACAGGGGGGGTTTTGTCAGGTGGGTGTTAACCTTCATCTGCTGACAAGGGGTGCAGCCGGTGATATACTGGCGGACAAAGGTGGACATCCTGGGCCACCAATAGTCATGGGAGAGCAGGGCCAACGTCCAGGCGAAGCCGGTGTGGCCACCATGGGGGGAGTTGTGAATGCCGGAGATAAGGAGTTGGCGGCAGTCCTCAGGAACATAGGTCCGACTGAGGTAGGTGAGGTTGCAGCCGTTGAAGGCCCAGTCATCCAGTCATGCCCTGGGAAGGAGCGAGGAGCCTTCATGCATTGCCTGAAGGGCAGAGACAACCACGGGGTCAGATGGGGTGGAGGCAGCAATTTTGTCAGCAATGGCGAGGTCGAGGGATCGAGCGAATACCTCATTGGGGAGGAGTTGGAGGGTGGTGTTGTCATCTGAGGTGTCAATGGCATCCTTCTGAGATAGGGCATCGGCAGGTCCCATGGCCATGCCAGGGAGATGAGTGAAGGTTAAGTCATAGTCCTGTAGGAACATCTGTTTGCGGAAGTAAGTCAGATTCTTGTGATTGGTCAGGACAGAGATGGGATGACCAGTCCCTTGTAGGTATTGCTGCCATTCCTCTAGGGCCATAATTACTGCTAGTAGCTCTTGATTGTAGATGTCATAGTTCTGCTCTGCCAACCTGAAGGTCTTCAAGATGTAGGAGCAGGGGTGGAGGTCGCCATTGACATCTTTTTGCATAAGGACACCCCCAGCGGTGGTGAGTGAGGCATCTGTCATGACAAAGAAGGGTTGAGAGATGTCGGGAGTACACAGTATAGGCTGGTTAAGGAAGGCATTCTTGAGCATCCGAAATGCTCACTTCTGGTCCATTCCCCAGGTCCAGGGTGCGCCTTTGTGTGTGAGATCATGGAGGGGTTTGCAGATATTGGAGAAGGCAGGGATGAACTTTCAGTAGAAGTTGCAGAACCCAATAAACGATCAGATGGCTTTGACGTCTTTAGGTGGGGTCCACTCCTCAATAGCTGCGAGTTTGGTAGGGTCCATTTTGATATTGTCTTTTGAGACCATGAGTGCAAGGTACTCAACCTCAGTCATATCGAAGGAACACTTTTCAGGTTTAAGGTACAAGTGTTGCTCATGGAATCGTTGTAGGACTTTTTCTGTGCACTCTCTGTGGGTCTTGGGGTCGGAGGAGTGGATGAGGACATTGTCCATGTAGATGGCGAGCCAACCTTCTGTGATGTATGTAATCAGCGAAGGTATTGTCCATGTATACCTGAAAGGTGGCAGGCAAGTTACACATTCCAAAGAACATAACCATCAGCTTGAAGAGTCTGAACGGTGTGATAAAAGCAGCTTTCCACCAGTCTTCGGGCTTGACCAGGATGTTGTTATACCCCCAATGGACGTCTAACTTGGTGAATATAGATGATCCTTTTAGATTGTCGAGGAGGTCAGAGATGTGGGGAAGTGGATACGCATTCTTGACTGTATGACTGTTTAGATATCGGTAATCCTGGCACGGGCGGAGTTTCCCATCTTTCTTTGCCACAAAGAAGAAGGGGGCTGCCTGTGGGGAGGTGGACAGTTGGATTTTCCCATTTGCCAGGTTTTCATTGATGAACTTTTGACAAGCGTTGATTTCATTGGGGTTGAGGGAGTAGTTCTTAGTGCGCTTTGGGACAAAGGAAGGGAGTAGTTTGATTTTGTGATCAAAGGGCTGGGATGGAGGGAGTTCAGTTGCCTCTTCATCGATGAATACGTCAGTGAACTGCTGATACTCCTTTGGAATGGTTTTTGTGATTTTGGCCGTTTCCTGGGCCAGTGTAGTCGACAGGGTTATTTTTTGGATGTGAGTGGGCATCCTTTCAAATTGTGTACGATAGGCTTTGGCTAGCCTGTTGTTGACGTCTAGATCTAGATACTGTAAGAGGTATTGTTGTGCTAGGGCTTCCTGGCTGTTACACTTCCTTTTAACCAACGATGGAGGTTTTACAGATACCTTCTGACTACTCCAGTCTATCGTTGGGTTTCAGTCCCCTAGCCAGGTCATCCCAAGAATGATGCTCTGTTGTTTACCACTGGAGAGTACAAGGAAGTCCTGATCTTCTTCGTCTTCATCAATCTGGATGTGGAGGTGGACTTTATGGGTTATCGTTCCCATCTTGTTAATGGTTCCATCCACGTTGGTAGCGGTGACCCGCCTTGTGAGACGAGTGAATGGCAGTTTGTGTTTCCTGGTGAATGCATAGTCGATGAAGCATGAAGTGGCTCCACAATCAATGAGGGTGGGTGTGGTGACAATGGATTTACTCCCAACTGAAGAAAGAGAAACTGGGATGAACACAGATTTCTCATTTCTTGATACTATTACAGTTGGGAGAGTAGGAGAGCAAGATGTTGCAGCAAGTCTCCTTTCTAAAAATCCTTTCCAACACAAATGCAGTTGACTTGTTCGACCTCATAGGTGGCATGTGGTTCTTCAGCATCTTCATCATAGCATTCCTTGAGAACCCAGAGGATCTCCTTTCTATCTTTCCGTCCTCCCTCCAGATCGGCAATATAGGCATTTAGGAGGTCTGGAGAGGAGGAGGCACTCGTTTGCACGGTCCTGAACCTTTCTGGTTTCTTTGGGGTAAAAGTCAAGGAAGTGGAGGGGATTGAAGTGGAACTTTTGCACTGCATGGGCTGTCTGTAGTTTCTGTGCCCTGGGTGGTTTCTGCTGATGCATCCTGGTTTGTGACAGACGTAGCAGAGGCAGTCCCAATTGTGATGAGCTTGCTCGGGGCCGGTAAGGTTGATTCTGTCTACGTCCATCACATTGGGGTCGTGTCGCGCGGATTGAAATCCTCCTCAATGGAAGTCTCAGAGGTATTCATGCACCTGTGTGTGGTTACTGGCAGCAGTCATCCATCTGTCTAGCATGGTGGGCTCTGTTCCGCGAAGGATGTCCCCAACTAAGGCGTAGTACAGTCCCTGGCAGTAGGTGTCATTGATCATGTTCTGATCAGTGATGCTGGAGAGACCAAGGAGTAAGTTGAACTGTGTGGTGTAATCTTTGAGGGCCTCAGCGGATAATCCTTTCATGCAAAGGACTCGGAGTTTTCTTTGGGCATCCACTGATTCATTCTTGGCTAAGAAGGCCTTCTTGAATTCAGTGGTGAAGGTGCCCCAGCTATCAAAGCCTGGGTGGGTAATAGGCGTGGCGAGTTTCGTGTAGTATCCTTTGGCAAACATGTGGCCTTGTCCTTTCCCCATCTTTGCTAACACCGTAGTGACTATTTCAGCATCCTCCATCTTGTTGTACTTAATCTGGCGCCAAGCTGCCATGGCTTGCAACCACCAGTTAGCATCTTCTACTCATCTGGAGAAGTCACAGGATAGTGACTCTTTGTCCATGTCATCGTCTGATTCTTCTTCTTCGATGTCAGAGTCAATCCCACGGATGTATACATTGGAGTCTGGAATTAATGCTCCTTCCACTGGGAGGGCAGTACCAGATGCAGGAATTGCGGTGAGCCTTCTATGGAACTCGGACCTGCTCTCAGGAATTGTTACACCAGCACCTGAGTGTGGGCAACTGCTTGTTGGATTAAACCTGGGCCTGCTGGACTTTCTTTCGGTAGGAACGTAGGAAGTGGGGAGCTGTTACGATTCATTCTTTTTCTATCTTTCCCCTATCTCGTCGTGTATTACTAAGCCTTGTGTCGACTCCCCAAGAGGCTGTACCTTTCTCTTAGTCATTGTCTTCTTCGCTGACCAACCCTCCCTCCATTGGTCTTACTCATCATTTGCTCGGTCAGCAACCCTTCCCCCACCTTCTATAATCTTCTACGACGTTCCATCTTTCATCTTAGAAACATATAAAAACCTGTTGTTTACTTCTCTGTATTTTCTTAACTTTGACCTACTTGGCAATCCACCTCGTAGTCCCTCCGAACCCTAGGACCTCTATAAGTCGTCTGCACCACTTCTGAAGTGTATGCTTTCATCTTGCTTCAAACTGACGTTCAAGCAAGGATGAACCCTTGACCCTATGACTCTGAAACATCCCCATCCCTTGGGGAACCCTTGACTTTACATTTGACCAAGTTCTACATTAGTACCTCGGTACAAACATAACAAAAGGTCAAAGTTCTCCTCAACGGCCTACCAACAACATAGCAGCCATTCACCACAGACTCTCCTTGTCTGCCCAGTGGGGCCCTAGATCTCGTTGACAACCTTCTCCTGAACTCCTTGATTCCAAACCCTCAGAACACTCAGAACCCTCCTCTCCTATTGACCCAGACATCGACCTTGATCAAGAAGAAGCACTTGACCTCTCCCACCAATTCTCTGCCTCCCTACAAATTCCTTGATCCCCTACCCCTCCATCTCCCACCCTAGTAAACTGTCACCCAGTTTTCTCCCTACCCTCTCGACGACCCTCCCCATTCAGAAACCCTTCTCCGGCTAGAACTCCCTCTCCCACTATGAGTTCCTCGTCGAAACTGGTAGAATTACGAATTGGTCTCCCTGAACCCTTTGACGGGTCTCACAATGATGCTAAAGCCTGGATCCAAGCGGTCCAGTTCTACCTCCTTGTCAACGAAAGAGTCTATGATGACGATACTAAGAAAATCGCTTTTACCCTGTCCTACATGACCAAAGGTTCTGCTGCCACATGGGCCTCTACCTTTAGACAAAAGGTCTTCGCCTCCGCCTCTGGTGGACAATCCCCTTCTTTTGGTACTTTCATCGACTTTATCGACTTCTTCCACACATCCTTTGATCAGAAGGATACCATCACCTCCGCCATCGCCTGGCTCTCCACCAAGCGAATGAACCCCACTAAGAATGGAGACTACTCCCCCTCACTCCTAGAGTACACTTCTGAATTTCAGAACTATGCCACTCTATCCGAAATCATGGACCCAAATGTCCTAATAGGATATTACTCTACCAGAATCCCCATACCTCTCATGAAAAGGATTATGTCCATGGACACCCCCCCCAACACCATCGATTCCTGGTATAAGAAAGCCCACCATTTTAAGATGCAATGGGACCGCACTGCAGAAATAGCCACATGTAACAAGACTCCTGCTCGGTCCACTTACCACTCTTATTCCTCCCACCAACAAACCAAGGACCCCAATGCCATGGATGTCAATGCAATTCAAGTCCCGAAACTTACCCCAGCAGAACGAAAATGTTGTATGGAGAAAGGACTCTGTTTCCACTGCAGGAAGTCCAGACATCATTCTGGGAGTTGTCCCACGTTCCCCTTGAACTCTACCCCCTACCCCCCTATTGAGAAAAGGACTAGAAAGGTGCAGAAAGCGGAAGAAGAAGAAGAAGTCCCAGGTCTACAAGAGATTGAGGACGACAACAAAGAAGAAGCTCCTGAGGTGAAGGTAGTGTTCACCCAGGATTTTTGAAACAGAGGATTTGTCCGACGCGAAACCCCTCCATACGTAGAACTCATGTACTTGTAGGCGACAAGAAGAAGAAATCCATTCACATCCCCCTTCAACTCATTGTTCCTACTCGTACTATGAAACACATTGGAGCCACCACTTTAATCGACAGCGGGGCTGACATCTCCTGTATCAACTGGAACTTCGTCCAGAAACACAGACTTCCCCAAGAATGACTCCCCACCCCCATCCCTGTTCGAAATGTTGACCAGACTTCGAACAAAAGCGGACCGATCCGCTTCACCACCACCCTCTATGTCAGCATTTATGGAGTAAACCAGAAAATCAAATTCTATATTATGCACTGCAGCTTTGAGAACCTCATCCTTGGTATGCCTTGGCTAAAGACTACTAACCCAACAATCAATTGGAAGACCAAGACTATTTCGATCTCTACTGACAAAGATGAGACTACGGACCTAAACTCCTCCTACACCTTCGATGAACTATAGCATGCTGCCAAACTCCGTCCCCCTCCCCCACCCCTACCAAAAATCGTTAGACACATCGACACTGATCCGGTCTATGACAAGAAGCTCTACGACTACCTGGATCACCATTTAGGCCACCGACTCCCTACCATCCAGACTAACCTCTACAAGATCAACAGAGTAGTCAAACATGGGGCTAGATACCAATGCGTATCCCCAGCAGTGGTCCAGGCGTTCACCACCACCACTAAGCTTGCCATTGGAGCTGAGCAGTCAAAACCAAAGAAAACTCTCCCCATTGAATACACCATGTTCTCTTCCATATTCACCAAAGAATCCGCCGACCACGTTCCCCCTTCCCGACCCTATGATCACGCCATCAACCTTGACGAGTCATTCTCCCCCAAAGTTGGCAAGCTCTACCCCCTCACTGCAGAAGAAAGAACTGCTACTGAAGCTTTCCTGGATGAAAACCTCAAGTCTGGGAAAATTCGCCCCTCCCAATCGCCACAGGCATCCCCCTTCTTCTTTGTAAAGAAGAAAGATGGTAGTCTCAGACCATGCCAAGACTACTGATACCTAAACAAACACACTACTCGCGACGCCTACCCCCTCCCCCTTGTCTCTGACCTCATTGACCAGTTGAAGGACGCTAAAACCTTCACCAAGTTCAATGTATGATGGGGATACAACAATGTCCACGTCAAAGACGGTGACCAATGGAAAGCTGCCTTCATCACCCACAAAGGCATCTTTGAACCCACAGTCATGTTTTTTGGACTGACCAATTCCCCAGCCACCTTCCAGCGATTCATGAACGATTCATTTCACGACATGATCACAGAAGGATGGCTTGTCATCTACATGGATGACCTCCTCATCTTCTCCCCCAACAACGCCACCCACACTGAACAAACTAAACGGGTTCTCCAATGGATGCAGGAACTCAACCTGCACCTTAAACTTGAGAAGTGTACCTTCGCCGCCCCTGAGATAGAATATCTTGGGATGATTGTCCGTCCTGGCCAATTGGCTATGGATCCCGTGAAGCTTGCTGGTATTGCGGACTGGCCCATCCCCTCTAAACTTCATGATGTCAGATCCTTCCTGGGCTTCGCTAATTTCTACCGTCAATTTATCGGCAACTACTCTAATATTGCTCGCCCACTCATTGATTTGACCAAGAAGACCACCCCCTGACATTGGACCACCATCCACCAGAATGCCTTTGATGCCCTGAAAAAGGCATTCCTCTCTGAACCAGTCCTCCGCCTGCCCGATCCATCCAGACCCTTCGCTGTCACCACCAATGCCTCCAAACATGCCTCCGGAGGTGTCCTCTTACAGACTGACTCAAACGGGGAATGGCACCCCTGTTCCTACCTCTCCCAATCGTTCTCCCCCGCAGAATGAAACTATGACATCTATGACCACGAACTCCTCGCAGTTATACGCTCCCTTAAGGCTTGGCGCCACTATCTTCATGGCTCCCCTTTCCCAGTTCAAGTCTTCACTGACCATAAGAACCTCACCTACTTTCACCAACCTCAAAAGCTCAACTGACGACAAGCCTGCTGGTTGCTTGACCTTTCGGATTTTGATCTGAGGCTCATCCACATCCCCGGCCGCCTCCTCTCAGCCCCTGACGCCCTCTCCTGCTGCCCCGACCTCATCCTCTCCACAGATGACAACAATGATTCCGTAACCCTCCTTCCCTCCTCCCTCTTTGTTAATCTCATCGACTCCACCCTGGCCGATAAGATCGCTGCCTCCTCCGCCTCTGACCCACTGGTCCTTGACTCCCTCCATGCAATGGAAGGTGAAGTCCCATCCAAATTCCGCTCTCACCTGTTGGACTGGAAATATGACGCCGGTATCCTGACCTACCAGGGTCGAGTGTATGTCCCCAATACCATGCTCCACCAACAGATCGTTGCTCGATTCCACAATTCTCCCCTTGCCGGCCATCCCGGCTATCTCAAGACCTGTCAACTCGTCGCTGCGGAATATTGGTGGCCTGGTCTAGCTCAATATATCCACAAATACATTGAAGGCTGTGCCCAGTGCCAACAACACAAGGTTAACACCCACCCCACTGTCCCCCCGCTTACCCCCATTAAGTCCTCCTGCTCCCGCCCCTTCCAACAAGTCTCCTATGACCTCATCACTGACCTTCCCCCCTCCAGTGGCTTTGATTCTCTCTTGGTCATGGTCGACCATGGGCTTACTAAGGGGGTAATTCTCTGCCCTACCAAGAAGACGGTCACTGCAGAAGGAATTGCCCACCTCTTCTTTTATAAGGTCTATACCCGATTTGGTCTTTACAACACCATCATCTCTGATCACGGCCCTCAAATTGCATCCAAATTCACTAAAGAATTAGCCAAACTCCTTGGATACCACTTAAACCTCTCCACTGCCTACCACCCGCAATCTGACGGCAAAACTGAACGTGTCAATCAGGAAGTAGAGACCTTCCTTCGCATCTATTGCCATGACAACCCCACATCATGGTCCGAAATGATCCCTCATGCCAAATTTGCCCACAATCACTGCCCCCATTCCATCACAGGGAAATCTCCCTTCTATCTCCTCATGGGTTACGAACCCCGTCCCTTCCCCTTGGTAATCGCCGAAACCAATATCCCTGCCGTCCAATCCCACATCTCCCTCCTTACCACTGCCCACGACAAAGCCCTCGCTGCTCACGAACTCGCTCGACAAGTTATGAAATCCTGCCTCTCCTCGAAAGGGTTCAAACCCTTTGCCAAAGGAGACAAAGTTTGGCTTGAAGCCAAAAACCTGAAATGCTCTCTTCTCCCCTCCAAGTTCCTTCCAAAATGCGAAGGTCCCTTCATGATCACAGACGTGCTATCTCCAATCATGTACAAACTCCGTTTACCCAAGACTTGGAAAATACATCCCATCTTCCACGCCTCGCTTCTCACTCCCTATAAATGGAATGAGACTTACGGAGCCAATTTCCCAGCACCACCACCTGACCTAATCGATGGGGAAGAAGAATACAAAATCGAGAAGGTCATACAATGCCGTGATCCCCCCTCACATCACTTCTTCCTGATCCGCTGGAAAGGATACACCGCTGAAGAAGATTCTTGGGTACCCGAATGGAGTTTGAAGAATGCTCTGTCGGCTCTCCTGAACTACAAGAAGCTTCACCCCATCGCATTCCCTCCTTAACTCTCTCCCCTTCCATGCCCTGCACAGACCACCCCGACTCCTTCGAATACAACATCTCCCCCATGGCCATGACCTACCCCACCCCCTCCGTCTCGTCTGTCTCTTCTGTTACCGATTCCACCATAGACAAACCCTCCTCTACTGTACCCTCTCCTGGATGGGAATCCTCCCATCTCCCCGCACCTGTTACGACGCGCACGGTATCTCAGTGGCAAGCCACAGAGATAGCTGTCGTCGGGACTTCACTGGACAACGTAGATGCGGAAGCCTACGGTCCTAGGTCCAGAACTCTTGCAAGCAGGTCTTAGGGCGACCTTTAGACCACAGAGAGTAAGCGGAGTCTTGAGGTTGTCGAAGACGGAGCGAGCTCTCTGGATGCCAGTAGATACACGTGGATTGCGTAGAACTAGCTGGGGTTTCCAGCTGGTTCCACCAAGGTTTATATAGCGTACACAAGTGGCTGTACACTAGCACGGACCAAGGCTATGTATCTGCTGGAAAAGGAAAAGGTCCAGCATGTCCTTCTAGGACATGCTGGAAGAAGAAAGGGAGCACTTCCTCAATGGTGAGGTTGAGTGCGAACTGACAAAAGGGGACATGCAAGCATGCCAGACGAAAGGGGTGCGCAGCAGCAATGAGGCTGGCACGCGCTAAAGACAAGAATGGAAATCCGAGGTTCCCGCAGAGCCGTGGAGGCCGAGGGGAATCTGGAAAGGACAAAGGGCAACACTGCTCTGGGCAGTGGCGCAGAAAGGAAAACATAAGTAAACAAAGATAAAGAAATATCAACCTCACTGGTACTGAGGTAAGCGGTAAGTAGATGGCTAACCCTATGGTTAGGGTGTTACGGAAGAGCAGTCCCCTTCCCCTTTTTCTTCTTTCCTCGCTCACTGGTACGATACTTAACCATACTTACCTTACGATTACCCTTAGCGAACTCCTAACCTCTGGAGTTAGCTATCTCCTTACCGCTTACCTCAGTACCAGTGAGGTTTATCTTTCTTTACTCTTGTTTACTTATGCTTTCCTTTCTGCGCCACTGCCCAGAGCAGTGTCACCCTTTGTCCTTCCTTGGTTCCCCTCGGCCCCATGGCTCCGCGGGAACCTCGGACTTCCCTTTATATCTTCAGCGCACGCCAGCCTCATTGCTGCTGCGCACTCCTTTCGTCTGGCATGCTTGCATGCCCCTTTTGTCGATTCGCACTCAACCTCACCATTGAGGAAGTGCTCCCTTTCTATTTCCAGCGCATCCCTTTAGGATATGCCGGACCTTTCCCTCTTCCAGCAGATACAGAGCCTTGGTCCGTGCTAGTGTACTGCCACCGATGTACACTATATAAACCCTGGTGGAACCGGCTGGAGACCCCAGCTAGTTCTACGCAATCCACGCGTA
>JBBPSY010000284.1:0-15724 GCA_038093855.1 Rugiboletus extremiorientalis
CCAGGAGATTTCAAAGAAGCAAGTGTGGAAGAAGACAATCACCATCCTATCACCAATCCAACTGTCCGATCTCTGAGAAAGCATTTGACAGCTGTACGAGCTAAGGTCATAGGGACGGATGAATCACGAACACGAATCCGGTCACTTGTATGGGAGATGGTAATCAAAAAGAATCCACCTTCTTTGTGGATTACTATCAATCCTAGCGATGTTAATGATCCTATTGCTCAAGTCCTTACTGGCGCGGATATCAATCTTGACCACTTTTCATCAACAGAAGGTCCTGATAGTTGTTATCATGCAATCCGTATCGCACGCGATCCCTATGCTGCAGCCAATTTTTTCCATCTCATTGTTCAACTGCTTCTGGAGACATTACTTGGAATAACTTCGTCCGAAGGCAAACTGAAAAGGAAGGAGGGAGTTTTCAGCAAAACTGCTGCCTATATTGGAACAGTAGAGGCTCAAGGTTGTGGCACGTTACATCTCCACATGTTGTTGTGGCTGAAAGATGCCCCTACTGCCGATAGAATGAAATACTTGCTCTCACAACCCAGTTTTCGAGAGCAACTGGCGACTTTTATAGCTGTTAACATTCGTGGGCACTATGAGGGATTGGACAATCAGAATCATGCAGTTCCCTCAAGCACCCAAGCCATTTTGTATTCACAGCCTGCAGATCCAAGGACAAGTACATATGGTCTGATCTGTGATCAGTTATGGAAAGATTTAGTACAATCTGTCCAAATTCACAGATGTGGTCCTGGATGCATTGTCGTTGTTAAAGGTAATGTGTATACAAAAGAGTTGATTGATACAAATACTCATTCTACTTCCAATTTCAGGACGATTACTGTGTAAACGACATGCCCCTTTTCCAATATCTGATCATGCATGGGTGGATTCAACAGGAAACTGGGGACCCCGACGTGTCTATGGGATGATCAATAATTGGGTTCCTACCATCATGGACTGTTTAAGGTCTAATCACGATTGCAAGTTGATAACAAATGGAGCAGATACACGACACATTACCTTTTACTTCACCAACTACACTGCCAAACACCAACAACGGTCTTCGAATACATCTGCCTTGTTGGCAAATACTTTTGCTTTTCACCAGAAGCATGAAAAAGCAAACACAGATCTTCAGTCTCTCAACCGAAAACTGATCCAGAGATGTGCAAATTCACTGAGTTGGAATCAAGAGTTCAGTGCCCCTGAGGTCGTCAGTTATCTTATGAATTGGGGAGATCGCTACATTTCTCATCACTTCGAACCCATCTACATGTCATCGGTCATTGGGCTACTGAAACAAATTTACCCCCAACTTGACCAACAACATGATGAGGAAGGCATTAATTTCGATGACGACAATGTAAGTTTAAAATAAAAAGCTCCATATCAATTTTTTAAATAATTGTCCAGCCCGAGATGGCTATTTTAGAAGTGACTGAGCATGGTATTCAAATCCAAGATCGTTCAAAGGATTATGTTGACAGAGGAGACATACTTGAAGATTTTTCATTTTTTGATTTCTTCGTCAACACATATGACACTATGAACTCAGGTGATGATAACAATGTTCCTCTGCGAAGGCACAACACATGTATTCCATATCAGTCTACCTCTAACAGACCCAACCGCTGTCGCATTTTACGATCCTCAGACCATGAAGTAATACCATATTTTCCTGGCCAGTGGTTCCCTAATTCCGAAGATACTGAAAACCGTTCACTATACTGTGCCTCTGTCCTTGCACTATTGAAACCCTGGAGACGATTGGAGGAATTAAAGGATCCAGTGATCTCTTTCAAAACGGCATACAAAGTATTCATTTCCAGAGCTCCAAACTCTGTTCTACAAACTATCGAAAACATTCAGTACTTCCACAGATGCTCAACAAAGGCGAGGGAAATGGGTGCACTGAACGAAGTGACAAATGAATGGGCAATTGCTACCATGAGTGAGAGGGAAAGGTTAGATGATGGATCTCTCACAGAGGATGATTTGACTTGCGATATGGAAAACGAAAAGAACATTATGGAGGAGGATATTGATCTCGCTTTACTGAATTCTTTCTCAACACGAGAGCGACTGTATGCAAAAGTTGCTATCGATACTGCCGATGAAGTGGGCGTCTTTGGTGTCAACACACCAGCATTGACTTATAAACACATTATTGGAAAAGGTACTGATGAAACGATGATGAACTATTGACGATGGATGGAAAAGATTGAAGAAAGAGAGCATGGTGACAGCAATCAGTCAACTGAGAACACGAACATAGAGGATCCATATGAAAGTGTCAAGTTGATGGTCTCAGATCAAGAATCGGGCATCAGCAAGCTCCCTACTTCCTCGGACGATAGTGCTATGGACCAGCATGATACCACTGGAGAGAAAGATATCGACACCTTAAACCCAAATCAACACTTGGCATACGCTATTATTTACAACCGCCTTCTCTCCCATTTTCGAGCGGAACATCCTGATCCTCTTCATATGCTTATCCTCGGTGAAGGGGGTACAGGAAAAAGTTACTTGTTGGATGCTATTTCACGTCTTTTTGAACGTGATTTCTCTGCCGGAAAATTCGCCAAAACTGCATTGATGGGTATTGCTGCTAGTAACATAGGAGGTTCTACACTTCATTTGTGGACAGGTATTCCAATATGCAGGACACGCTCTGACAAGTGGGCCACCCACCCTTCCCCCGAAATGGCATCCAGAAGAGCTTCCAATATGACTGGCAAATTGCTGTTGGCAATTGATGAGTGCAGTATGCTCACCACGGATCTGTTATCTGATCTGTCACAAGTCCTATCTATTGTCCTTGGATTAGAAGACTCTTCTGTTCCTCTAGGAGGTCTCAGTACTGTTTTGACCGGAGATTTTCATCAGATTCCGCCAGTGGGTAAATAACCATTCACATATCTTTGATGTATTTCTATTAAAACAATAACATATTACTAGGTCGTCAAAACCGTGCCCTTTACCTTCGCAAACAACCAAATAGCAAATGTGACATTGGTTGAAATATATTCACACAATTCGAAACCATCGTAATACTTACAGAACAAAGTCGCATCACTGATCCTGTGTGGATGAACATACTGCATCATGCATGAGAAGGGGAGTGCACATCAGAAGATCTATCTATTTTGCGCAGTCTTATTCTTATGAACGAAAATTGCCAAATCCCAGGTTTCATGAGCTCACCATGGCAGGATGTGATTCTGATCACTCCTCGGAATTCTGTAAGAACACAATGGAATGCCATCTCACTTACAAAATATTGTGCATCGACAGGATACCATCATTATCGATTCAATGCAGAAGATATGACAAATGAAGGTATACTGTCAATGTCACAGCATCTTCTTATTGCAAAAATGCCTATACAAGATACTGGGGACCTCCCATGCAAAGGCGATCTCGCTATTGGCATGAAAGTGATGGTAATGGAGAACATCTCCACTGCAGCAAATCTTGCTAATGGTTCACGCAGAACGGTCATTGATATTGTACTTGATCCCTGTGAACGGCACATTCTCCAAAACTAGGAATCTATTCAGACAATCAACCTTCTCTATCCCCCTTTGTTTATTATCATTAAAATCAAAGGTCCTTGTTCTCTTCCGACTCTACCTGGCTTACAGAAAAATGAAGTGCCACTGTTATGTCCGAGACGTGACTGGGATAGGCAAAGTCGAGGGCGAAGAAGTCTTCTTAGAATTCGTAATTTGATGAGTCCGTCAGACAATGACGAAGATCAGTCGTGGGGTCAAGGGTTCCTTGAGGAATGTCCCAAGGGTCGGAGGATCAAAGGTTCGTCCTTACTTGAATGGTAATTCAAAGTAAGACGAGAGCGTACACTTCAAAAGTGGTACGATTGACTTATAGATGCTGCACACTTCAGAAGTGGTGCAGACGACTTATAGAAGTCCAGGGGTTCAAAGGGGTTCGAGGATACTAGGTGGTATTCCCAGTAGGTCAAAGTTAGAAAACATTACAGGTTACAATGGCTCCTTATATAAGTAAATGGTTAAGCCATGACTAAGCGATAGAACTTGATAGAAGTTAATAGAACAAAAGGAAGGTCGCTGACTGAGAAAATAAGAAGCTCAGCGAGATAAGAGATAGCGAGATAAGAGATAAGGGAAAAGGCTGACTAAGCGAATGGAATCCCATGGAATCCAGTGGAAGGAATATTAGTCAGCAAGAGACGTTCGAAGGGAAAGAAGGGAGAGTCCTTAGCATAATCTAGACGCTAGGTCTTTGAAAGGTCTACCTGTGATACAGGTGAGGGATCGGTTGTACTTGGTAAAGAAGAGTTTGTCAGGAAACAAGTGGTATGAAGAAGAGAAAAGAGTAAATTGTAACAGCCACTTGCTCCTATCACTCGCCAATTTTTCATAGGATCACATCCACGCACACATGTAACATGGCGGCAGTTTCCTGTTACACCCGCTTATGCTTTTACGGACTTCAAGTCGCAGGGACAGACGATTGAAAAAGTAACCGTTGATATTGGAAAGACTTCAAGCTTCGCGCTCACTCCATTCAATGCATATGTTGCATTATCTCGAACTCATGGATGAGAATCAACATGCTTACTATGAGATTTTGAAAGCGAATTGTTCACACATCATCCAAGTGAACAATTAAAGGTTGAAGAGAGACGGTTTCAGGATCTAGCTAACGAAATGGTCAGAAAATACAAAGAAGGCTTTTACGGCCCTCAGTTGTAACAATTTTGTAAAGAAATCATTACGAGCTACTACCTGTTTACAACCTGTAGGAATCTCAACATCACGTGAAGAGATACAGAAGATGTTGATAGACTGTAATCACATAAAGGGTCTTCCGATCTTTGACTTGTTTCTGTTATATCATCCATTTCGATTCTATAATATATAATATTTCTTCCACTTAAACTCATAAAATTAAATATTTAAATGTCTATTTGGCTATGTGGACGTTTGGCACAGGAACCCAACAGCGGATGACCTTGTCAAGCAAGGTGATATATCAGCCACCACACTGACATTCCTAGCACCTACCCCTGCAACCACAGACAAAGCTGCTACCCCACTTTCACTCTCAGTGCACACCTTTTTTTTCCTCCTGTTTATCCAAAGTTTGCTTCTATAGGCCTGCCCTCTCAACCCCATCACCCCCCAGTGGTGCTAGGATCCTCATTGATCATCCTTTGCTGGCCTGATTCTCATCCCTGCAAGTTGCCATCCTCCAGTGTTCCATCTACCTTGCTGGCCATGCCCTGCTCACATATAAAGGAGGAGCCCTGCCCTGGCAACCTTCTGTCTTTCTCCCCATTGCTGCCTTAGCTGCTTTCATATTTCACCTTTTTGTCTCATTGATGTGTGTCATGTAAGAGTTTTAAAAGGGGTTGAACAAGAGCACAGTAACTGAAGGGATCAACTCAGTCATCATTTGTGCAGATGGACTATATTGGATTATCTGAAGGGATCAACTGTACTCAAAATAAGTAGGGTGTGTAGGAAAAGATATCTAAGGCTTACCTCAGTTGTCATTCATGCAGACAGACTGAGGTAAAATGCTCATTGAGCAGTCAGACTTTATACTGTAGTTATTGTTACTTTAATAGCATATGCTGTCAAAGGTAAAACAGCACAATGACAGATTTGTGATTGTGAAGTAAAAGGGTATTTGTTATGACACACAAGGTATCTCTTTGGCAAAGCCTTAGAGAGGACCTGTCATTGGGGCTTCACTGAATCTTATGAGTGTTACGTTTGTACCGTAGTACTAACGTAGAACTTGGTCAAGCGTAGGATCAAAGGTTCTCCTTAGGAAGGAGACGTTTTCAAGGGTCGAAGGGTCAAGGGTTTGTCCTTACTCGAATGACAATTCGGAGTAAGACAAAAGCGTGCGCTTCAGAAGTGGCACGATCGACTTATAGAGGCTGCACACTTCAGAAGTGGTGCAGACGACTTATAGAGGTCCAGGGGTTTCGAGGAGGCTACTAGGTATATTCCCAAGTAGGTCAAAGTTAGAGGAAATACATGGGACAATCGTCGAGTTTATATACGTTCAGTAAATGAAGAATGGAATGTCGTAGAATACGGTGGAAGGTGGAGGAAGAGCTGACCGAGCAAATGATGAGTAATGCGGATGGGGAGGAGGGTTGGTCAGCGATGAAAAGGAAAGGATGACTAATAGATAAGGATAGCCTCTCGGTGAGTCAACGCGAGGCTTAGTAATACAAGGTAACGGCAAAAGAAAAAGAGAAACAAGAAATCGTAACAATGAGTGTTATGACACAAGGTGACTGTTGCATATGATGACTGGAGTCCAAGCTAGTAACACATGATGTCAATGAATGTTACAACATGGGTGGGCCCCCATACCTTTTTCTTCCTTTGGTTAGCTTTTGTTGTTGTTTGTCTTCTCCTCGCTCCTCCTCATATGCTATTCCTTGTCCACCTGGGAGATTGTTGCTAGGGTCATCAAAGTTCACTTCAGAACCTAGGTTCGAACCTGAACCTGTGACTGTTGCAACCCAAGGATTACTCCTAGGCTACACCACTATAACTCAATGGGATGGACAAGTGAACAAGGTTGGGGAATCCAACAGAGAACTTGACTGGAGTTCTTGGTTGGTCTGGCATTGCTTAAATACTACTCTACTGTTTGTACGCTACAAATAATGGAGATTAAATACATGAGGTATCAACATTTCAAACAGAGATTAAGTACGTGAGGTGAGACGCATGTAGAATGGAAGCATAGCAGTAATTAAAAGAAGCATACATGATACATGTGTTGAACAGAGATTAAAAGAAGTGTGATGAAACATGGAAGTGAATCGCAGACGGCGATCTCGCATAATAATGTAAATATAACCAAACAACTGGTGTATCAGTATGGTTGGAGTTTGAAGCAGAGTTCCATAAAAAGGTAAACATGTACAAATAGAGCAAAAAAGAAATGGAGTATGTAGAACTCCTGTACAATGTCCTAGGGTTAGGGTCCAAGCATATACTACCACTCAAGCATAGTGTAAGGTGAGGACTTGTGCATGGAATAAGGTTATGTGTGTAGGCGTATGATGAATTGCAACATCACCCCCCTTCTAGAAATCGACTTCCAGGCAATCCACAAAGGTGCAAGGCATAGCTGACGTAAGATTGTCGTAAGCTGTAAATAATGAATCAAAGTCCATTTGTGTCATGCGAAGCTTTCTAGGAGCATTCAGATGTTTTAAATAAAAGTCCTTGATGGCCTCTTTGGCATGTATGAGATTCTTCTTGGGTTCCCACGTCCTGTCCTCATCGCTGTATCCCTTCCAATGCATGAGGTATTTGAGAATGCGACCCTTGAGTCTGCTGTCGACAATGTAATCAACAACAAACTCTTCGGCATCATCAATAATTATTGGCCCTGGTTTATAACTCTGCTGGCTTGTTACGACGCACACGGTATCTCAGTGGCAAGCCAAAGAGATAGCTGTCGTCGGGACTTCACCGGACAATGTAGATACGGAAGTCTACAGCCCTAAGTCCAGAACTCAGCAAGCAGGTCTTGGGGCGACCTTTAGACCACAGAGAGTAAGCGGAGTCTTGCGGTTGTTAAAGACGGAGCGAGCTCTCTAGATGCCAGTAGATACACGTGGATTGTGTAGAACTAGCTGGGGTTTCCAGCTGGTTCCACCAAGGTTTATATAGAGTACACAAGTGGCTGTACTCTAGCACGCACCATGAACATGTATCTGCTGGGAGAGGAAAAGGTCCAGCGTATCCTAAAGGGATACGCTGGGAATAGAAGAGGAGCACTTCCTCAATGGTGAGGTTGAGTGCGAACTGACAAAAGGGGCATGCAGGCATGCCAGACGAAAGGGGCGCGCAGTAGCAATGAGGCTGACATGCGTTAAAGATATAAATGGGAGTCCGAGGTTCCCGCGGGGCCATGGGGCCGAGGGGAACCAAGGAGGGACAAAGGGCGACACTGCACTGGGCAGTGGCGCAGAAAGGAAAGCATAAGTAAACAAAGGTAA
Organism: Rugiboletus extremiorientalis; assembly: GCA_038093855.1. NCBI lineage: Eukaryota > Fungi > Basidiomycota > Agaricomycetes > Boletales > Boletaceae > Rugiboletus > Rugiboletus extremiorientalis. The sequence goes on from JBBPSY010000284.1 coordinate 8,042, forward strand.
AGAAGGATAAACCTCACTGGTACTGAGGTAAGCGATAAAGGGTTGGCTAACCCTATGGTTAGGGGTTCGCCTAGGATAATCGTAGTGTAAGTATGGTTAGGTATTGTACCAGTGAGTAAGGAAGGAGGAAAAAGGGGACGGAGGCCGCTCTACCGTAACATGGCTGGGTAATAGTCCTTTATAAGGTTTGACCCTTGATATATTAACCATGGAATGAATTTTCATAGATCGCGGGAGTTTCAACTCAACCGCATTAGGTCTGTGCATAGATATGACTTCATATGTTGCGATTTGACATCGTAACACTTAGTAATCAAGGACATATCATGAAAGATAGTCACATGCAGAGGCATTGCCTGATGATTATCAGTACAGATACGGACTATGACGGTAGCCACCTATACTTTATGATGTATTCCTAAGGGATTCCCCTAGAGACAGCACGTGATCGTGGGATATCTCATATTACATAATATATAAGTACAATTCCTTGTAGCATAGAATACAACGGCCAATGAGACCCATATGAACATTACATGTAGCCTTACAATACACAGACATTAAGAGATCTAGATCTAAGATGAGATGGTATCTTGATAGATCCACATCTAGATCAGATCGATATTATGATATAGGAGGTGGAGACGCCACTGATGTACCCACAGGTGACATTCCCAAGGGACGGTGTTCTCACACCACGGACATTAAAGCCTCATGATGTATGCACTGTAGATAGTTATCTATGACATCATGCCCTAGGACCACGTAGGTCACTGGGCATTCCCTTATTGAGATGTTTACTTGTGTAGCATACTATTTGTATCACCTACGGGCCTGTAGTATATAATGCTAGCACAAGATGGCCTAAGCTCTCCAGCTTAGTCCTCTTGTATTCTCCCCTGAGTACAATTGTAGCATTAAGCCGCTCCAATCATTTATCTATTCTTTATCCTGGCGATGTCTTGGTGATGTTGCCTTATCTGTCACTAGGTTCTATCCCTAGTACGATTGGGTCGCAACATCATATGGTCCAAGCCACTGTTCGATCAACTTTGCTGATTGCCGAGTTTTTCTGAGATCAAGGTTTTCAGTTGAGAGCCAAATGTGATTGCCAGGTTCATAAATAGGAGTGTCTTTTCTATGTTTGTCCATTTGTATCTGCATCCTCCTCCAGCTAGCCTCCAATGCATTCTTCGCATCTGCTAAGGTTTTACCAAAATCATTGGAAAAGTCCATTGCAGCAGGATTCAGCATGTTTTTAGGTTCAATTCCCATGTGAGAGGCATAGGAACAAGTTATTTCGAATGGTGATTTTTTTGTTGCCAAATGTTGCCTGTTATTATATGTAAATTGCGCCAGCACTAACCAGTCATGCCACAAGTTCTGGTTCTCAGTACAGAACATGCGGAGATACTGCTGTAAGTCCCTGTTCACACACTCAGTTTGCCCGTCGGTCTGAGGGTGAAAAGTCGTTGACATGCACAGCTCAATCTTCAGCATCTTGGCCAGATCTTGCATGACGTGAGAAGTGAACTGTGGTCCGTGGTCCAATATAATAGAGTTTGGGAGTCTGTGGGTTTTCCACATGTGGTCTCGATAAAGTTTTGCCGTTTCCAGGCTAGTAATCTCTTTGACCATGGAAATAAAGATGACTTCCTTCGAGAATTGATCAATGACGACCAGTATGGAAGTGTACCCATTGCTCTTGGGTAAGTCCATTATGAAATCTACTGAAATGTCTTCCCAGGGTCCAGCAGGTACCGGATTAGATTGTAACTTGCCAGAAGGCGGGTGGTTGGACGGCTTCATCCACGTGCATCTTTTGCAAGGTGATGTGTAGTCAGAAATCTGTGCTTTGATTCCCTCCCATGTGTAATACCGCTATAATATAATCACCTTCCTTCATTTTGTCTTGGGCTTTTCTTACATGTTCCATGAGAGCTTCTTCTGCTCTGTGGATATGAACGGATGTCTGCCAAATATGTTCTGGAGGAATGAAAACAATGCCTTTGTTGTCATCTTCTATCCCCTTTTGGTGGTCTTCTCTTCGGCTAAGAGCATCAGCTTTTCCCATGGAAGTGCCTGGTTTCTTTACTAGCATATAATCGAAGTGGCTCAGCCACTGTGCCCATCTCGCTTGTCTCTGGTTCAGGTCTTGAGATTTCATGAAATACTGCAAGTTGGCATGATCTGACCAGATTTCAAACTGATGCTTTGCGCCCTCTAGATAGTGTCACCACACTTCTGTACATTCAATGATGGCGAGCATTTCTTTGTCAGCGATAGGATAATTTTGTTGTTCGCTTGACATTTTGTGTGAATGGAAGGTGACAGGATGCCACTTTCCTTCCTTTTCTATAGATAGAACGCCACCTGTGGCAAAGTCTGAAGCGTCGCATTCTAGCCGGAATTGGCAATCGTTGTTTGGGTAAGCGAGGATTGGAGCTTCTGTGAAAGCTTGTTTCAACATGTCAAACGCTGATTGTTGTTCCATTCCCCACTCCCATACTTTGTCCTTTTTGGTCAAGTCATTCAGGGGTGCCGCGATGCGAGAGAAGTCATTGATAAAGTGGCAGTAATAGTTTGCTAGTCCCATAAAGGATCTAACCCCTTTTAGTGATGTGGGAACGGGCCAGTTGAGAATGGCTTGAACTTTGCCTTTCTCCATTTCTGTACCATGGGAATTGACCATCATTCCCAACATCTCAACTTCTTTGACTGAAAAGAAGCATTTTTCCAGTTTTAAATATAGGTTGTTCTCCTTTAGTCTTTTGAGGACTTCCTGTACAATCTTGTCATGTTCTTCTTGATCATCTGTTTTCATAAAGATCAAGATGTCATCTATATACACAATGATACATGTCTGCATGTTGTAAAACAGATCATTCACCATGTGTTGAAATGTGGTGGGTGAATTGCACTGCCCAAAGAACATGATGACAGGTTCGAAGCTTCCTTGATGACATACGAAGGCTGCTTTCCACTCGTCTCCTTCTTTGATGCATATGTTATTGTATCCCCATTGAAGGTCCATTTTCATAAATAGCTTCGCCCCCTTCAGCTGATCAATCAGCTGTGAGATAAGAGGGAGTGGATAATTATTTTTGACGGTCCACTCGTTTAGGTATCAATAATCTTGCACCATCCTCTTCTTTCCATCCTTTTTGGGTATAAAGAAGACTGGTGAAGTTTGTGGGGATTTGGAGGGCCGTATATAGCCTTTCCATAATTGTTTGTCAATGAACTTAGACACTTCTTCTTGTTCGTCAGGACTCATGGGGTATAATTTTCCTTTTTGAGGTTTAAAGTCCGGTTTGAGATCTATGGTGTGATCCCATGGTTTACGAACCGGCATTCTTTCTGATGTATTTTTCTTGAAGACCTCAATAAAGTTATGGTATTGTTTGGGAACTAACTCCTCTGGAGTCTTATCCACTGGTCCTTTCGATTCAAGTGCCTTGATAATATGGTAGGCAGTGGGAGCATTCCTGATTTTGTCATCATCTAGACTTCTCAGGATTGCGGTGTGATCGCTTAAGAGGAAGCAAGAGCATGGGCATTGGGTGAGTCGGACATTTCCGGTTTGCCAATCTATTTCGGGATTGTGTTTGGCAAGCCAGGTATATCTGAGGATCAAGGTATTTCTTCTGAGATCCATAACTTCCGCTTCTATCCTCTCCCTATGTCCTTGGAACTCTGAAATAAGCTCCGCAACGTGTGTGATATTGCCGGCACTGTTCTTGGTTCCATCTACATTGTAAACAGGGATCAGATTTGGAAGTGGCTTGGTTTTAATCTTGTTAACCAAAGCCCATCGTGTATCAATGAAGATGCCGTTAGCTCCCGAATCCAGAAGCGCTTGGGTTGCCACCATTTCGTGCTTTGTCGTGGAGTTAGCAACTTTGATCTCCAGACAGATCTCTCGTTTTGGGCGAAGAGATCGCACTTTGATTTTATCCGGGTTTTCTATAGATAAAGGAGACATAGGGGTGGAATATTTTTTGGTTTTTGTTTTGACTGAATTAAGCCTGCATTCCCGTGCAGCAAGCTTCTTGGTAGAAGACCCAGTGTAGGATCCCTCAGATCTCCACAGTTGTAGGTCCTGGATTCCCGGATACTGAACATTCCATAGGTACTGTCAAAACACGCATACCCGCCGTCGTTCCATGTCTGTCAAAGCGCGTCCCAACAAAGTACATATGTATTTCCGTCCACTTGACCCAATCCATCAATCCGACTGCGTCGGATTGGCGGGTCTCCATTCCTTTTTATTTTCTTATTCATTTGAACTCGTACGATGTACCATATTGTGCCCCGAACCTTCCATACCACGCGTACTATGTACAAACCGGACCCGACTACTTACATTACCATACATTAGTGGCGTTTTAGTGGCGCTGCGGACAATTACCGTAGTAAGAGCCCTGAGGCATGGCCCGGGCTACAAAAACTACGAGGACAGATAGAATAGACACTTTCCTTTTGGCCGAATCTCTGTCGGAAAACCGCTGCTGCTCTTTCTTTAATTCGTCTTTCAATTCCGGTCCTCGTCCTTGACTGGAAACGTTCATTTTCAATCCAGAGACTCATTCCGGTGGTCCGAACTCACCCGGAAAACCGTGTTTGCGTCCGTCGACGCTGAGGTGCGTTCCTAGCCATCTGCCTGTCGTTGATATCCTACAGAACCCCTTGGGATGAGAAATACTTGCCTGAACTTTTGTTTTGTTGAAACAAGAGAATCTGGAAAGTAACACCCATTAACCACTTTTCCTACTCTTCACCGGTCTTGGTTTGGGAAGAAGGATTGTCTGTATCGTAATTTAATGTCCTAGTTTGGGAGTTGAAGATTTTGTCATCTTCTTCTCCATAAGCCACATTGAGGTTACAAAAACGATTATAGAAAGTGTCTAAATCAGGTCCATTTGCCTTGCGATCACCTGGTTTGATCACTTGGCTTGGCCTTTTCCCTTCATCTCGGTTTCGTGGAGATCGAAGAAGTATGCCTTCATCTCCTCATAACTCATTCCTCGTACGACGTTATCAGGTCCAGGATCTTGTCCCTTTCCCTTTCTTCCCTTTGTCAGTTTAGGAGGGCTATCCTCCTCTGATTCCGACGTATCCCCTGATTGAGCAGTGCGGACCTGTTTAAACTTTGAACAGCACCGAGAATGCCCTCCCCCAAGGAAGTGACACTTGGAGCACTGTTTCTTCAGCTTTTTGCATTCTTTAGCCGTGTGAGGTCCCTGGCAATTGAAGCATTTCAGGGGTTTACGTACTGTGTCAACGTTCATTGCGTCATTGCAGAGGGCAGAGGGTCCTTGTTGGGAAGATCCGGCCCAGATCCGTCCCTCAGAGTTTCATAAGTGGAATGCTTCCAGAGCATTTCCAGCCGTGGTGATATTGTCCATGTAAGCAAGGACCATATTTTCTTGATTTCCCTGTTGGAAGATTAATTTAATGATATCTTCTTGTGTGTTCTTTTTGAGAAGGTGGGTGCCCATGAAGTCATTACACCCACTTCAATTGTAGATCGTTTTCCATCTTGAGAGAAATTCAGAGGTCCGTTCCCTTGGACCTTGCTTGCACTTGAGGAGTTGGTTTAGGTATATATCTTGTTGATTTCCCAGACGGAATCGTTCCAGGAGCATTGCGCTGAGGCAGGCATGGTCGGGCCACATTGCCATAGGGCCCAATAGGTATCTTTGTAATTGAGTCTGGGCCCAGACTCCTGTGCCATTGCGATCAGAACCATCTCGTGTTCCGATCCTTGTCAACACTGCAAGACATAATGATCAATCGTCCAAGAAAGTTTTGGGGTTACAATCTATATATATTTGCATGTTTGTCCACCAGTGGTCAAACCGTGCAAAGTTTCTGTCATAAAGTCTGGGGTCCACAATTGCCTCTACTCTTTTTGATGCTTTGATTTCAGCCCACGGACCTGCTGCCAATTGTTCTGCAGCCTCTGCACATGCAGTGGTCTGGGTGAGTTGTGCCTCCAGACCTAATAAAGTCACTTGGAGGTTCGTAACAAGCGCAGTGAGGTTGGTTATGGCAGCAGCCTGCTGTGTGGCATCTTGCTTGACGTTCATTCTTTGTCAAGTGTTTTTCTTTCTTTGGTGGTGGGGAAGGGAATTCCACTTCTACACAAGCTAGGTGTATGGCGGTGAGGTGGCATCTTTCTTTATCATGTTCTTCCCTGGTAGTCAGAGAAGATTTCTTTCTTGGGAGGTAAGATTCATCAATCTCAGAATTGTAGCTAGGGAGTTCATCTCTCTTCCTTTTAGAGGACTGAATGTAGGTGGCTTTGGATTTGTAGAGGTGAGGGTGTGTGTCTTCTTTGATGTAACCGTCCTTTTTATTCTGAAGTCAATTAAAAAGCATGTTTTGCTGTTCTTTGGTTTTGTCTCTTATCAGGATCCCGTTGTAATAGGAATCGAGGGTGGGGTCATTGTCAGCATCTTTGCGTTTGCAAGCATAGCAAATGTCAAAGGTATACTTCCCAGGAGGGAATTCTGGGTAGCCTTTGAAGTGCTTGGGGATATTGAACATCCTATGAAAAGAAAATGAAGTAATAAACGATATGAGGGCTATTCCTCTCCAATATCGCCAGACTTGCAGTCAACAGCCTACTGCACAATCCTTCTTCGAAAGGGTAGCTGCTTGTACTGTAACTTGACAGATTGGTGGGCACAAGACTGCTCTTTCACCAATGCATGGAGTATGTAATCATAAACAAAGGAGCCTCATGAGGACTTGGGAACATATCCCAAAAGAAGAAGAACTATAGTGGCGGGGTGGTTTTTAAACACTTGAAACCCTCTCGAGGGTACCCACTGCTCCGGCCTATAGCCTGCAAGCCTCTCTTCTCCCGTCTCGGGAGCGCTTTACATAAAGGGAAGGGGGTCGGAAGACCAAAAGAAGTAAAGGGTAGAAAATCCCGTTGCACAAAGGTGACCTCAGGTCTGGTATGTTCCACTTGCCCCTGTGGATCGGGGTTGTCCGAAGACGGTGTCGATGAGATGACAGAAGTGGTGTAAGGTGGAAGAGAGTAGTCAAGTTCTAATGTTGCAACCCAAGGAATACTCCTAGGCTACACCACTATAACTCAATGGGATGGACAAGTGAACAAGGTTGGGGAATCCAACAGAGAACTTGACTGGAGTTCTTGGTTGGTCTGGCATTGCTTAAATACTACTCTACTGTTTGTATGCTACAAATAACGGAGATTAAATACATGAGGTATTTGGAGATTAAGTACGTGAGGTGAGACACATGTAGAATGGAAGCATAGCAGTAATTAAAAGAAGCATACATGATACATGTGTTGAACGGAGATTAAAAGAAGTGTAATGAAACATGGAAGTGAATTGCAGACAGCGATCTCACATAATAATGTAAACATAACCAAACAACTGGCATATCGGTACGGTTGGAGTTTGAAGCAGAGTTCCATAAAAAGGTAAACATGCACAAATAAAGCAAAAAAGAAATGGAGTATGTAGAACTCCTGTACAACGTCCTAGGGTTAGGGTCCGAGCATATACTACCACTCAAGCATAGTGTAAGGTGAGGACTTGTGCATGGAATAAGGTTATGCATGTAGGCATATGATGAATCGCAACAGTGACCTGAACCTGCAGGTTCAGGTTCAGGTTCAGTTCAGGTTCAGGTTCAGGCTAA
>JBBPSY010000285.1:0-15692 GCA_038093855.1 Rugiboletus extremiorientalis
CCTGCCGGTGCGCGTGGGCAGAGGTACCTCTCTCCAGGACCGTGCTTGCATTGGTACGTACCTAGGATGGTTTCCGAAAAAAGTCCGGGAGAGTCTGGATCGTGGTGTGCGATCGTCCAAGAGCAGGTTGATGAAGGGGGGAAAAAGTGCCTCGGGGTTCGCAGCCACAGGGAAACATAGGTTCGAGTGCCTTTGCGGGAAGCAGGGGATTAATCGATTACCGGCGACCGGTGATATCGGGAATAGAAAGCTATTATGTGCACGCTGCACAGGTCTCCTTCAAGTACCTTGGTCGCTTCCGGAGGACCCAGGGCCCATCCCTCTCATCGCCATTGACCATGGGTAGTCGTCTGAGCAGGTTTCTGCGTAAACAGGCTAAATCTCGAAGTTCGGAAGTGAGTGATCGGTATCGTTTCGAGTTGCCCCCTTCTTACGACTCGCATCACGCCGGGCAGCGCACCGACTCCCCCGTCAAGGCTCCGGGTCTGGCTTCATCGCAGAAAGAAAACTCATGTCCATCTTTCGATTATAATTTTCCAGTTGCCCCGGACCCGCCATGTAGTGTGGCAGGTCCCAGCCCATATTATATGGCCAGACCATGCTCGACTGAAGTGGATGCATATTTACCCCCACCCCACTCCCTAGAACCCTTTTCTGGGGACGAGGTGGGCAGGGCTCAGCCGGCAAGGGTGAAGAGTGTAAGTGTTGCGATCTCAACGGCCAGCGACCCTGCTCTCGTGTACGCATAATCGAGGTCTGATTCCGCTATTAGTTTATCAGTGGGGCCAAGTCAGTCACGAAGCCAGGGCTATTGCGATAAAAGAAAGAAAAAGGGTAGCGACCCCGATCGACGTGCCACGCACCATGTTGTGCATGCGTGATTCCCATTCGTACCGTTGTTAAATTATGGACCATATTGGATAGTCCAGAATCATGTCTCTTCAGCGGTTTGGAACTGATAGTGTGTATTCGGGAACTTTAAGGATGGTCTCAAGAGCGGGAATGACGTTGATGCATTGAGAAAGCTCCAAGCGACTCAGATCCTGCAGAAGAACGGAAACGAGGAGGTTCGGTTACGTGAAATGACAAAGCTAGGTGCCCAGTATAGTAGCCTGAGAGTGGTTGCGTCTCCGTAGTAGGTCGTCGGTGCACATGTGTCGTTACTGTCCATGATCCACTTCCCACCATCGCCACACGGTCTCGCACCTGCTCGGCGATCTTTCCCTTTCGCCTGCCCCCCCTCCAGCATTTTAAGCAACATACATAGACTTTCGTCACGGGCTGTTATGTGACTGTACAACAAGTAAACAAATCATATGTCCTCCTGTATGCCAGGTCATAATCACAGAGCTTCGAGTTGTGCTACCGTGTTGTAGTCTTGTCCCTGTTGCCCCATTTCCGAGTCCTAGAAACGGGGGTGACAGGGGTTGGAAAGCATCGTGTCAGTGCCGAGAACTATTCGTCGTTACCTTCCCGAGGCTGAACAGGTTACGAAAGATTTTAGTTAGCAAGTTCAGTATCTCCGCTTATCGTTGGAATGCCTGAGTAACAAGGTTTCCGGCCAACCATCATCTATGAGAGGTCATGGAGATTCTTAGCTTTTGAGATAACGTTGGGTGGTTAAGATGTGATATTGACGACTGGGGCTGGTGCGAAGAGAGCGTATCTCATATCTCAGCTCCGTCCTGGTTTCCCCTGGGTTGCGCCTTGTATTGTCCGCGGATAGCCAGAATTTGGATTGCGGGAGTCGGGCATGACGGCCATTAATACGAAACTTCCGTATCATATCCTTCCGGGACTCGGTATTTGCGGTATCCGGCTCGGCGCCATGAAATGATATCATCTTGATGGGTCAGTCAATGATGTCCGCACAATGACCATTCACTTGACACATATCTCGGCAGGTAGATAACAACGCTGCGCGGCACATTGTATCCAACTCGGGATGGCTGTTCCCCAATCAGCGTCAGGAAAGCGCGTATGCATCACGAGAATTTATGTAGGCGATGCACCTTGCCCATAATATCGATGGCTGTTCCACATTCACTGAGTCATGAGGTCACTCAGGAGGTTGACCCTCGTGATGTCCGTTACGGGGGATCAGTAATACTTTGACCCATTACGACGGTGCGGTCTTTGATATACATAAAAGAGGTCTAACCATCGTTATCTGCAGATCAACACTTCAGATCGTCTCTCACCATGTCGGCAACGCTTGCGGGACATCCTACGTCATGCTGCTGGACTGGTGTCAAACACACTGGCACCGCTGTAGGACGGGTCGAGCACATCGGTGGACTGAACACCTACATCTCTGACCCGGCTAAAGGCGTGACGTTTACGCCACACAAGAGGGTGCTCTTATTCCTCTCGGACGTCTTCGGACCTATGTACATCAACAATAAATTGTTACAAGATTATTTCGCCTCGTGGGGTGGGTTCCTGTTCATCGTTTGATGGTATGCTTCTAAGATGCTGATCGTGTGTGGCACCAGGATTCACTGTGCTCGGACCGGACTATTTCTTTGGAACGTACATCCAAGACTTACCCGCGGACCGTGACAGGATTGCTTGGATCGAGGAAGCGCGCGTCCCCGCGAACGAGGCATTCCCAAAGTGGTTAGAGGCTGTCACACAGCAGTATGGTACGTTCTCCACCCTCTGATACGTACCGTCTCTGCTTGCTCATTGCTGTCTGCTTTCCCTGCCAGGCACCGAGGCGACAAAGTACACCGCTGTCGGTAGGTATCGCATGATTCCCTCTCGCTTCCTTTCGTCCGATGAGCGACGCATGCTAAACAAGTAAATCTTTCTTTCTCCAGGTTATTGCTTTGGCGCACCGTATGTGCTGGATCTAGCCGCGGAGGGATCCATCGTCGCAGGTAACGTGTTCCGCCGCGCATCGCCCTTCTTCTTCTCCGCTCAGTGGATGTATGACCCCCTAGGTGCAGTCGCCCACCCTGCCTTCCTCGAGGAAAGCCACTTCGAGAAACTTGCCCGTACGTCACCACCCCTTCCATCCTCCTTTTCCAATTCCTCGGATCTCATACAACAATTGGACAGGTCCCCTCCTCTTATCTTGTTCAGGTGAGCGTCATGAAACCGATGCTCTCTTTTCTCCGCAAGCGCCAATGATCTAGCTAACACCCCCGGCCCTTTTGGTCCGCTAATTTGATACCAGAGGTCGACCAGACATTCCCGCTCGAGTCGCGCCGTCGTGCGGAAGATATCTTGGTGCGCAACAAAGCGAGCTACTTTTTCCAAGTCTTCTCCAGCGTCTCCCACGGGTTCGCTGTCCGCGCAGACCCAGATGTACCCCATGAACGTGCGTCTCCCTCCCTCTCTCAAACCTTTGCACTCGAGACTCGGGCTTCGGATCATGTTGATCATTGGTATCTTGGGAACAGGTTGGGCAAAGGAGGAAAGTGCACGTAGTATCAAAGAGTGGTTCACCCGTTTTTCTGCGTGAATTTCACACGCACAGGAAATGGACGGAGCCAGGGCTGCGGTGTCGATGAAAGAACGGGTATTTCATCAATATGTAAGATGTATTCAGACAAGGCGACGGTAAGATTCTTGACATGTATTAGTGTACGAACGGTAGAGGTCGTAAATAGCGTACTCGCCTGCCTGACGAAGCAAGGACACGGGATTCCTTCGAGTTCCCAAGTCATCAGCAGGCCAACGGAGCCAAATTGTGCGACCGATATATAGACTGAGGCGAAGAATAGAACTGGATCTTTGGTCTAGGATTGCGGTTGCAGGAGGACAAGTTATGTGTGTCTCGGAAGACGTAAGGTCAAGAAAAATGGGGTCTTGCGGTAACGCTGATGGACTGCCACCCGAGGTGGCCCATCATTCTGGCGATTGCTGTATCCAATGAAATGCAAAGCAGCACATGCAGGATTGCTGTGAAAAGCCGTCGATGATTCAGGTTACAGGAGCCACTCTGGGAGGACACAGGAACCCGCCACGGTGGCAAATCTGTAAAGCATATAAAGTACAGTTCACCTCTGATTGCCCCGCCAGAACACGCACGGCCCCCACCGTCTTGCACAAGTAGAACTGAGTACGATCTCCAGAACACAACAAACACACCGATCACATTCGTCATCACATCTGTTGAAGGTAAGAGGGGTGGCATGCGTTTCACCACCACTGTGATCGTGTCCAGCATTCTCGAGCTCGCGATAGCCATAAGTGCCAGCCCGGACATGGAACTTGCTCGAGCAAGCAAGACGAACAAGGACTTCAGGAAAGGATGTAGCAAGTGCAGTCCGCCGCCTCACAAACTGAGACAGTGTCATCCGGATATCATATATTATGCCAATAGCATGGGCAAGCAGGTCAACGGGTGAGGTGAGATAGGTTTCTTTGTTTCGTTGTCTCTCTTAGAGAGGACAGATTCGACGATACCTTGACAGTCCTGCGAATGGTGGTCAAGGACTCCTCGACCACGGCCGTCTGACAAGATCACGAACTTGCGGTACCTCGGATTCACAACAGCTTGAGCATGGTCCGAGCTAGATTCCCCAAGTCGTGGTGGCAGTGGACGATCTATAATTTGAGTAAAAACGGTCAGAAAGAACTTGATCCACGAAAACGTTGTTGTACTGCAATAGTGGTTATTTCTTACATGAATCCGCTGTAAATGTTGCATGCTCGTTCATGAGAGGATATGGAGGCGTTTGTTGCGTAATGGAGTGTTTGATCACCAGATCCAGTGATGGTCATATAGCACAGTCCCATGTGCTTTTAACGCGAGCAAGCCCCCACGAATGAACGACGAATATCGATTTTTCTTCGGCGGGTATGTTATAGGGTGAGCCACAATCCAAGTTCCAGGGGGCTCTGGCAGATCCCATGAGGAAAATTTCCAGTCAAGTTGAAAATTACGTCCTACTAGTGGGCTCGTGTGGAACAAGACTAGGTAGCCCGTGGTATGAAGGAGCAAAAAGTCCACCTGAGGTTTTGACATGTCCTGCTATCAATCGGGGGTGAGAAAAGAATTCAGGGTAGACGCGGTAGACCCGTTCCTGTGACAGACACGGTGTTGCCTGGTTGTCAAGTTCGACGAAACCGCCCATATATATAACACATGCCAGTGGTTCTCCACAGACCTTTATCGGAGTCTGCATGGTCACCGTACGTGCCGAAGGTCGCCGTTCAACGTTCAATCTTGAAGAAAGCATGCTAATCCTTTGGAGGATCCCCTGTGATCAACCCGCAGCATTCGGAGTTTAGATGGTTTTTTTATGTGGCACTTGGCATCTGATAATTATTTAAAAAGTGTTCATCACGGGCGAGCAAGTCGCTCGTATAATCTCTGCCGAGTCTTCTCAGCTTCTGGTCCACTGACTGGCGTCAGTTCGCCGCTCAAGCGCTCAAGTTCGTTGGCCATTAGTTTGTGATAAACGTGATATTGTTACTCCAGCGTACGTGGTCATGCTGCGACACATGTTTAGTTGGGCTCGCCGCTCGCTATAACTCCATTTCGCCATTGATGACTGAGCCGAGCTGACACACGGATAAGCCGCGCGCAGATTGCCATCAATTATGCTTCTGTTTCCGAGCCTTAAAAAGTGGAATCCGCACCTTCTGCAGCACTAGTATCCACGTGCCCTACGCCCACCCACTTTGACCTCTCCCGTGCCTTCAGCATGCTCAACGGCCACGGGTCCTATGACAAGGAAAAAGGTGCCATCGCCGTCGACACCGAGGCGAGCGCCTCAGAGGTTTCGCCGGATGAAGCCATTGCAAAGCGTTTTGGTGTTCTTGGCCCTTTTCTCTCCAAGCTGTTCAACAGTGGTGTTGAAGCAAGAGGTGTCGAGCGTGTTCCGGAACATCAAAGGGAAATGAAAAACTCCTGGAACAAGTCTGTTTCCTCGACATTCAGTCATGTCCTGGCATGAACTTATTTACCACTTACAGCCTATTCATGTGGTGGTATGTCCTCTTTTTCGGTCTTCTTTCACACCTAACCAACGGAACAGGTCAGTCAACATGGTTCTCATGGCCATACCTGTTGGTGTATTGGGTCAATATGTGTTCACGCTTACCCTACCGTGGGTCTCCGATTCCTTGTGTCACCTTGTGCTCAGACCTGGCCCAGTCATGCCGTCGTGACTATTCTCTGCTTCGCAGCTCTCGGTAGTGTAGCAACGGCCTTTATTGCTACCCTTGGTCCACGCACTGGCTTGCGTACAATGATCATCGCACGTTATAGTTCAGGGTACATTGGTGGTATCTTTTATTCTATCTTAAACATCCTCACTCAGTATATGTTTTATTTCCTGCCTACTACTGTCGCTGACACTCGGCTATTAGACTTGGTTTTGCTACCACGGCTGTGATTCTCGGTGGCCAGACCCTTGCTTCGATCAACCCGAATTCACTCCCCCTTATTGTCGGCATCATCATTGTCGGTGTCTGTTGTCTTATTCCTTGTTTCGTCGGCTATGATATGGTCCACGTTTACGAGCGCTACGCCTGGATAATTTCCTTTTTCATAATGAGCTGTCTTTACGGATTGGGTAGCAAAGCTGGATATGATGTGGGCGCCCAAAAGCCTTTGGAAGACACAGGAAGAGCACTCAGCGCCGACATTCTTGGCTTCGGCGCAATCATCTTTGCCTCGGTGGCAGGCTGGGCACCCGTCGCTGCTGACTACAATGTCCGCTTGCCCGTTGATACGAACACCTGGCACGTATTCATATTGACTTTCTGGGGTTTGTACCTTCCGATAGTTTTCGCCGTAACGCTAGGCGCCGCCTTGATGACAATCACCGACCCCGCCTATGTCGCTGCTTTTGGATCTGGTGGGGACACGGGTGCATTGGTCGCTCAGGTACTATCACCTTGGGGAGGTGGAGGAAAGTTTTTATTGGTGATGCTAGCACTCAGCGTGGTGTGCGTCTTTTTCCTCTTGACCCGATCTTGTACTCACCTGCCCATAACAAAGCTCCAACAACATCCCTAATACGTATTCTGCGGCTCTCTCTATACAGGCACTCGGTCGTCCCTTTGCCATGGTTCCCCGTCTTTTCTGGGTATTATTTGTTTTCGTTATCTATACCATTGCCGGCGTTGCCGGTCGGGAGCATTTCAGTACTATCCTCAGTAACTTTTTGTCCGTATTAAGTTATTGGACAGCATTTTTTATCGTCATCGTTGTGGAGGAACATTTCTTCTTTCGCCAGAAAGGGGGCCAGTTGGGAGGTTATAACTTGGATGATTGGGATAACCCTTCCAAGTACGTGCTTCTTGTTCAATGTGGTTGTCGCAACATTGACATTCTGTTGTACTCTTTTTTCTTTCGTGGCATCGCTGACTCTAATATCATGTCCTCGTGTGCTTGGTTCTCGCTGTCTTTACTTGCAGACTTCCAATTGGCATCGCAGGCCTCTCGGCGTGCTGTTTCGGAATAGTCGGGGCAGTGATCGGTATGTCTCAAGTATGGTACACAGGGCCGGTCGGGAAACTGGCCGGTGCGACGTACGGCGCAGATCTTGGATTCGAGGTGCGCTACCTTCCTTGATGTCATCGTCAGTATCACAAATGCTTATCTTCTGTATGCATAGCTCGCAGCCGTGTTTTCCGCAGTGACATTCCCGCCTTTGCGATGGATCGAGATCCGCTTGACGGGGAGATGAACAGGATAAAGAAGACGGGTGCTCTGTTCTGTGAAGTGATCTCTGCTGCGTGTGATCGAAGAGCTGCGTGCAATTGTATGTATACACGATAAGTACGCAACCACATCTTCGGCCACAATTGATAGTCATCTTATATACGACTGAACAACACAAGATTTGGGAGAATGCGCGTCATCATCCATACCCAATAATAGCTACTGACTCTTACAGTTTGCTCCCCTCCCGATCATGTTGTCTTTCTATTTCTCATCTTTCTCACCTCCCAACTCAGCGATGCCAAACACGAAACAAAATCCTTTCATTTCCGAATTGCCCTCTGAGTCTCTGAGAATCATTGTTGGTCTCGAAGTACGCCACCTTAACCTCACACAGACTTGTGATGAGCAGGACACTTCATGAGGTGGCTCTTGCCCAAGACCTGGTTCACCACAGGGGACGTTCACACTATCGTATTGCCTTTAAACACACCATTGGTCGGTCGTGTGCCATTCCATAAAGTAAGATAATGGTTTGCGTCCATTCCTGTTCCCTCGGGTTGTTGTATGACCCTGATCTCCTAATATCGCAATAGACAAAGGGACGACGAGGTTGTTGCAAAGGCATCCTTGTCATTCATGGTCGAATGCGTGTGGCACTGTAGACGCTCTTGGATGATTGAACGTGTAATCTGCGGCAGAGAACGTTGGATAGAGCGGTCTTATAACCCAGGCAGCCTGGCGTAAGACAAGTCAGACTGCCAGGTGGACTTGTAACAAGTTTGGACGACCAAATGGGGCACATCACTAGTAAACGCGTGCAGGATTCTCGATTTGAACAAGATTAATCAGCACGTGCCAGGATCTGCAGTCTCACTCGTCCTCTGCCAACGCCTCCTCGACAGATAATAACTAGTCTGGTGACCAGACCGGTCTATGAGGCAAGCTGTCGACGGGCGACCGGTCTTGGTCACCAGACTAATAACAACCATGGGAGTGAAACATTTGTCTCGGCGCTCACTCTGCCCAGCCGCTGTTCGTTTGCGGTCCAATCCCCATTCAGGATGGCGGCGGTTCCCTGGCACCATCGAGCTTATGAATGATGGGGGTGCATAGCTCCTGGGTGACTCATTGCCCATAACTACGGGTCCCTGCGCTTCCGGTATTTAAATCACCGAGCGACTGGAATAACGTTGGAAAAATTCGACAGTTCCCCGTTTCCCCCCCGCCATGGACCAGAACCAAGGGAACCCAAAGCTGTGCCAGTCACCGACACCAGAGCTCTGTTCAACCGCGAGCGAGCGAGCCGAATCGCTTCTCCTGAAGATTGTTCAGGCCAACCTCAATACCCAGTATGCGTCCAAGACCCCTTCCCTAGCTGAATTTCGCAAGGCCATTTCAGCACATGGTTCTAATTCGGACACAGAGCTCGTTGAAGACTTTAGGAGCTGCGTCCCGCTCAGCAATTACGATTCTTACAAGCCATTCATGACTGCATTCGATAAGCGCCCATGCAGAGAAGTTGAGGTTGAGAACCTCTTTGCGCCTGGTCTTCCCTTGTTCTTAGCTGTGTCCAGTGCAACTTCCGGAAAGAGCCCAAAGCTTTTCCCGAAATATAGTTCTACTTTCAGTAGTACTTCCTTTGACTTCCAACGACCAACAGCAGTGGTGTGCTTCTATGGTTACAAGGAAGTCAAGGAAGTAGAACGTGAACCCGGTGATATAGTGAAAAAGATTCCTGTTTCCCTCACTTCAAGTGGTGCAACACGGGCAGCGTTGGGGTGGACCAACATCGATGATGATCACAGTCGGATGTCCTTGATCGGTGGGTGACGAACATGCTTGCCGTTGATACACACTAACGAATTGCATCACAGTACCCAGTTTCGTCGCGCCATGGGCGGCATCCATGATCACACATCATAAATCGTTTTTGATGGTCCATGCACTCTTCACTCTTGTTTGTCGGGATCTTGATCGTATTTCCATGATATTCTCAACTCAATTCTATGATATGGTACAACACGTAGACGAGGAGTGGGACATGTTTCTTTCCTCGATCACCAGTGGCACAGTCCCCGATCTTCCAGGTGTGCACGAGTTTCAGCCTTACTTGCAAGTAAGTTGCATATCGGTCATTGGATGGTACAAGCGAGATTGAGATTGAACAGGCTCACTTGCACCCAAATCCGGACCGTGCTGCAGAACTTCGCGAAATTGGACCTCCATTCTCGTGCGAAGGATGGGTCGCACGTGTTTGGCCAAAACTAAAAATGATAACATTCATATGCAGTGGCCCATTTGCTACCGTGATGCCGAAGGCAAGGGGAACACGTTCTTTCTCGTTGCCGTGATATTTAGGTGTAAATCCAGGTGAAATCAATCATTGGATCGACTATCCCCATTCGCACACCTGGTTATGGTGCATCAGAAGCTCCCATCGCCATTCCTCATCCTCCAGATAGCCTTGATACATTTGCTCTTATTAGAAGCAACAATGTATTTGAATTTTTGGACGTCACGGCCGAGGAATCCCACAAAAACCTTCGCCAGGAAGTCAGTTTCACCTTCATTCCAATATTTAAAACCAAGGCCGCTCGCTAATATTTTTTAAGTGGGAGTTGGAAGTGGGCAGGCAGTACGAGATCGTGCTGACAACCAACGATGGCCTGTGGCGTTATCGTTTGGGTGATATCATTGACATCATAGGTTTCGATGAGACCATTGGTTCACCCATCTTTATGTATTCCGGCAGAACAGGGTACGTTCCCCATTGTCCTTATATATATATAGTCTGAGAGGTCACTTTCGGGGCATATGTTTAGCTTAACAATTCGCTTTCCGGACATATCGATGTCTGATGCTCACATCATATCTGCCATCCAGGTTGTCAGTCCAGACGTTATGCAGGTAAACGAATTTACCACGGCACCCGACGACCGCCAGAGTATTCGGACTGTAGGGTACTTTGTCGAGCTTGCAGGAACCCTTGGTCTGTCGAATAAGTTTACATTGATCATGGATTTCCTAATGAGCTTGAACTACAGGCCCAAATGCAAGTCTTGCTTCTTCCAAGTTGGCCGAGGGCCTTGCAGCCACGCATACCGATTTTCAACGGCAGCTCGAGAGGGCCGTCATCCGCTCCCCCACAGTGCGTATTGTAAGGCCTGGTACTCTTGCAGAGTATCGGCAATGGAGAGCAGAAAAGATAGGTGTTGGGCCTGGGCAAGTGAAAGTGCCCGTCATTCTACTCGATGCAGCTTCCATAGACTGGATCCTGGAGAAGGTAGTTGGAGAACTTTAACTTGGGATATCGGATACAAACATGTATGACTAGCCGCACTTCGGGGGATAGGTATCCAATGCAAACTGTCTGTGACGCTATTGGCTGGGTGGTGTCGTTGATATCGTTGGCTTCGGTGCCAACAATAGTCTGATGAGCTCGAACAACGGGTCCGAACGCACAGTTGGCTTCCTCCCAGTTGGCCAAGGGTCTCGCAGCTATGTATTCAAATCGAATTTCAAAGCCTGCGAGTCGACACAGCCGCAGTCCGTTCCCCCATTGTTTGCATTGTAAGGCCTGGCACATTCGCAAAATATCGTCAATGGAAAGCGGAGAAGAGGGCGTCAGGTCTGGGAAAGTGAGGGTTCCCGTCATCCTGGCTGATGAAACTGCCATGGAATGCATCTTGGAGAGTGTAGTCGGAGACTCCTTTGACGGTATGGTATCGGATATAAACGCATATGATCAACGGTAATTGCAGGCATCCAGTTGGGAGTGCCACTGTCGGAGCACGTGCGCGCTCATGCGTAGACGTTTGAACTCACTGGTCAGCGCATTGCAAAGGTGGTAAAGTCTTGACTTAGTGCCCGAGGAAGCGGCAGTGCCTGGATTGGGAGAGCCTGCCAGTTGACGTCGGTGATTGTATACGACATAACGGTGAAGGCTTGAGAACAGTGATTACTTCGAAAGGCTGTTCCGAAGCAGGGAAACAGTGGAAATCAGCAGATGGTCTGAGGGAAGGTCCGGGACGCAGACAAGTGAGCAGGTAATCTGCCACTGTAGTACGTGTGAACTTTCCGTTGGCCTCTTTGCGACCAAGCACACAAACATCGTGGCCCAGGTAACCTAGTGCAAGAACCCACACCAAACGGACTGGTAGTACGTGCAGTGCGTACAGTACTCCAAATAGCACTACATATACCCCTGCGTAATCAGCATCTGACGCGTGTATGCCCATTGCCAGGCTGCTCTCTAGGCCACACTGTCTATCGACAGCGCGACGGCTTTGCCTCATTGCCTCTTTTTAGACGGCTTGGTCACCAGACTAGCTATAGATGTCCAAGTCCTACAGGTACGTCCGTTCATATATCTAATTCCCGTCCATTGTGTCCTCCCGCGACGTCTCGTACCATTCATGGATTGCTTGGGCTTTGCCCACTCCGGGCGCGTCGCACATTCCTTACGGGTTTGATCGCAGAAAACACTCACTATGTATTCTGCAAACATGCCACTACCTTCAGCTCCGCCGCTGACTACGCAACCATCCACTCAAGTCCCAACAGCATCCGCTGTACCCCCACACTTCTCGCAATATCGCACGCCTACACCGTGGACGCATACACCTCATTTCAACGGACACGGCCACACGCCTCAACCACCAAATCAAATGCCATACATGACACAAGGACAGGGTCAATATGCTGGTCCCAGCGGGTTTGGAACGCCGCCTCCTGCGGTGCCACAGATGAATAATGTAGCGCTACATGACATGCTCACGTCAATACCGGAAGAACAAAAGGTAATGGTGATATACATTGCTAATACATTTTCCTGTGGTCTGCGTAATGGCAAAGCCAGCTTGCTTAGATCCCGGACTCTCCTGTCGCGATCTTGCTAAATAATCTTTATTGCGTTACACCATTCTCATAAATCCCATCCAGGCCGTGATAATGCGTGTCATCGCCATGACTCCGGAACAGATCAATATGCTACCCCCGCCGGAACGCGCTGGTATCATCCAACTCGTGAGTTCATGTTCGGTTTCATGGGCCCCTTGCTCAATAAGACATTTCTACTTCCACGAATTCCATTGTTGCTATTTCCATTTTAGACTGACACCCGTCACTTTCCGCCTCCCACCGCCTTGCGGCCTCCCCGCCCGCAATCTTGGTCCCATCTTTCCCCACGTTTCCACCTCCCTGTATCTCCCGTATTCTTCCGCGACCCGCTTTCCGTAGCGTACAAATCTAGGGTTGCCTTTGTAGACGTGATTGGAATTGGGTTGGTTGCCTGAAGCGTGGAAATTGCCCCATTTCTGTACGTACTCTCTGAAACTCTTTCCCTCTTACACCTGTAATTGCTCGTCGTTGGCCCAGTCTGGGAGATCTGTTTCATCCAGCAAGCTGTTTGAGGAAACATTGGCGCTGGAATCAGACGTCGTTCTCTCTCACCCTCGAGGTCCTCCGAAACCGCAACTGTACGTGTATCACCATGTTGACATTCCGATGTCCGTATCTGCGCTCTTCCCTGGGTGTCTCAGCGTCTGGGATAAATGAAAACTGTGCTGATCTTTCTGGCATAAAGAGCGCCTGGCACATCTGGCACATCGACGGAAAATCCGAGGGCAAACATGATTGCCATAGTATAGGTAACGTCGGGAACTTGGTGCCAAGTGTTTTTCTTAGCTCTGTGCAGGTTTAGCATCTCTCGCCGACGACGTACGATGTGGACGCAACTGAGGTACCAACAGTCAAGCTCTCCGTCCGTTTCCATCACCAAAGTGCGATGTCAACGACGGGACGGGTCCCCGTGGGGCCACGTCTGCGTGGTGTTACGCGTCTCAGTCAATATCGTCCGCTTCCCACACGCAAGGAGAGGTTGTCATCGCCCAGACCTGAGTTTACTCGTGTCAAGGGAGTCAAATACGACCATCACAGTGCAACCCCACCTTTCTCGTGAACTCAGCAGGTGGTTAACGGAAATGTTGCGCCGCTATAAATACTGGGGTGTTCTCCGGGTGTGATTGGACGAATGAGGACTTGTGGGGATTTACTCACAAATCAATACACTCAGGGACGTAGAGGAATGTCAAACGTCAGAACATCACAAACGAGGTCCGAGGTCCCCGTACTTCCCTTCACCTTGTGCCCGCCGTGAACGACATGTACACACTGCATCATGCCTTCTAGCACTACTCACTTCCCGTCAACAGCCGAGCCCACATTGGCTCCGCTTCGGTTCCCCGTTTTGCTGAGTGTGTGATTGCTAGGGGCCCAGAGGATACAAATTCTACGTGTTCCACCCCCATGCCAGCAAGTCGCCCTTGTTTCTTCATGCCCACAGAAGTGTATCGTCTCCCCGATCTCCTTGCACTGTTTCCCAAACCAGGTGGGGAGATCAATCCCCACTTCAAAGAAGCTGAAACTGCATTCAACGAATGGGTGAAGAGGAAGCTTGGTGGATCCTACGCGGAGGTGGGTTTCCGTGACCCCTGTCCGTCGATTGATCCTCCTCCCTGATCCCAGACACAAGGAGGTCTGTCGATGTAACAACCCTCTGGCTGTTTCCATGGTATACCCATATGCTTCCTGTGAGCAGCTGAAAGGAATTACCGACTACATTGCAGCGGGCTTCTTGATAGATGATATACTGCAAGTATCTTTTTGTCTTTCATTTCATAAAGGCTCAGGAAAGTACACAGCGACCGTAGTCCGAGGGAAGAGGTTATGACTCATGCGCAATCATGGGTAAAGGTTCTTCGTGATGGAAGTGAGGCGGAAACCGTTGGACATCCCCTTATCGAAATGATGCGCAGGTTCGTCGATCAATTCGCTCTACGCTTGGTCTCGGTGAGACCATTCCCCACAGAGAATTGTTGTCCTGCACCAGAACAGCCGTGGACTCATACCATTGGCCCCAATTCGTTGCAGAGAATGAGATGGTTTTAATGGATATGGCGCACGAAGTGCTTGAACGGGGGGAATCTTCAAACAAGGACGCGACTTATGGCATCCGATCATATTCGGCCAAGCGTAGGGGATCGCTTGGTCTTCCCCCGTGCTTCACTTTAGTGCAGTCCACTCGTTCCATCTACATTCCCAACACAATCTTGGCTGATCCGGTCGTACAGGGAATGGAGAATGCTACATCAGACATGGTAGCTATTATGAATGTGAGGGAAAATCCTTCTAAACCCGCTCACCCTTCTGCAATTCACCCAAGGCTCAATCCAGGACATCTACTCCTTCAAAAAAGAGTACGCCTTTGACGGCGCAGTAGATAACATCTTGACGGCCATGCTGAACGATCCAGAGACTGCTCACCTGGATTTCCAGGGGAGACTTGATTATGCCGAGAAGTTGTTCAAAGCAGCCTTTGAACGCTTCCATGCATGCAGACAAGAACTACTATCTCGCGGTACAGATATGGATCACCACCTCGCCCTGTACGCAGATGGATTGACCGACTTGACTGTCGGGGCCACAAACTGGAGTCGTGTCAGTGGTCGCTATGATACGTTCATAAACGACGAGGACAGGAAGAACAACGTCGTGAGATTAGTGTCGAGTGGCTCTCCCCTGAATGAAAATCGTGTTCCGGTTTGTTAATTTGGTACAAGCACATACCGCACGAATGATATTTCGCTGGGATTTCTCTTCAATCGGCTCCCATAACTACGTGAAGTGTTGTCTTCGTCACCTGCCATGACAGACTTAATATGACGGTGTTCTTGAGTATATGGTGGTGTTTAGAACTCGCACACAGCCTCGCGTTCCTCCGCTACCCAGGAACGTGCGCTCACAATGAGGAGAGCGAACATGGGAGGACTGTCCCGAATATATGGCGACAGCCCGCTGAGAATCCTAGGTTGAGCTCGTGATGCAATATGAATACTTTCCATGTATATATTCTACTATGGCAACGAATGAGTTTCGATGTATCATGCACATCGAAGAGACTCACGAAGTGCTGCGATTGTTTTGAGAGTCCGTAACAACTCTTATGACATAGTGATCTAGTCCTGTGTCGTGGGGAGCCAGTATAAACTCATGTTATAAAAAG
>JBBPSY010000286.1:0-15689 GCA_038093855.1 Rugiboletus extremiorientalis
GAGGCCTAGGGGCCGAGGGAACCAGGGAAGGACAAAGGACGACACTGCATCGAGCAGTGGCGTAGAAAGAGAAACATATGTAAGTAGAGACAAACAAGAGTAAAGCCTCACTGGTACTGAGGTAAGCAGTAAGAGGTTAGCTAACCCCATGGTTAGGGGTTCACCTAAGGTAATCGTAGTGTAAGTGAGGTTAGGTGTTGTACCAGTGAGTAAGGAAAGAAGAAAATGGACTGGGGGACCGCTCTACCATAACACATGTCTTCGAGGCAACTAGAAAAGGAGACCTATTGATCAATATCCCAAATGGTCAACAAGAGGCTTGTATCAGGCTGAAAGACGTACTATACACACTGAAACTCGGCATCACATTGGTATCCATCAGCCACCTGGACACTGCAGGCTATGCTGCACTATTCTGTGACCAACACTGCAAAATATACAATCCTCAGAAACAGCAGCTTGCTAAAATCCCTGCAAGTCGCAGACTGTATGCCATTAGAGCACCCTATCAGACTTATGTCGGTGTTGCTCAAACCAACGAGACACTGACCATGAAAGAGATCCACTCACAACTCAGCCATATAGCACCTGAGTCTATTTGCCAAATGCTGACGAACAGGACCATACTTGGCTTGAGTCTTAACCCAGTGCATGCAAAAATGGACTGCTGCGATTCCTGTGAATATGCCAAGGCAACTCAAATGCTGATTGGAAAAGATCATGACCCACCTTGAAAGGTGAGATTTGGAGATGAAGTACACTCCGATCTCTGGGGCCCCTCACCCACCCAAACAAACCCACATCGTGAGTATTTTGTGTCATTCATAGACAACCACACCCATTACTCCATCTTGCGCCTGTTAAAAACAAAAGATGAAACATTCAATGCCTATACTGACTTTGAGGCATGGGCAAATACACAGTTCAGCATGTGGATAAAGTGCCTACAGTCCAATCAAGGGGGGAATTCATCAGTGAGCAGTTTTCACACCACCTAAGAGAAAAAGGGACAGAGTGCAAGCTCACCATGCATGATACCCCCGAGCACAATGGCATAGCAGAACGGTTAAATTGGATGCTCATAGAACAAGTCTGGGCCGTCCTGCACACCAGCGGGTTGCCAAAGTCCTTGTGGGGGGAAGCCATCTTGCACATGGTCTGGTTAAAGAACTGCACGTCCACCTGCACACTAGGAAATAAAACACCCTACAAAATGTTGCACAAAAAGAAACCCAACTTAGTGAACATACCTAGCTGGGGCTGCAAGGTCAAGGTCCATGACCCAACTGGTTCAAAACTTGACAACCAAGCCTGTGACAGTCATTGGGTAGGCTTTGATGCCGATAGCAATGGGCACCGAGTGTACTTTGCTGACCAGCGCCAGGTCACAATCGAGTGAAGTGTTCACTTCGATGAACTGATGTCATGGTACTCGTTGATGGGCCGCCTGCCGAAAGCTATGGGGGAGTGCAGAGAGTGTGCACTGTTGAAATTGCACAGATTGAAGGGAACTGTGAATCTGATGCCAGTAATCAGGACGATCAGTGCTCAAATTCAGCAAAACCCAATGCTGAAGACCCACCCGATCATGAAAACCTACCTGCAAATAACCACCTCGGCACCCAATTTGAGGTCCCAGCACCCTGCTGCTCCAATCGAGTCTGTGTCAAATCATTGTATGCTAAGCACCTATGCGAGGGGGAAGGGTCAACAGACAGTAAAGGCAACAACAACTTACCTTGCGGTATTCAACCTGCAACACCCAAATCCACAAATCTTGCAGTGGAGCTGGGCCTTTTGACCGGTGACGGCAAAATGGACGAGGATAATGAAGAAGTTTTTGCACTGGTTGCAGTGATGGTGGCGATAGAAGGGATGGATCCCATGACCATCAAGGAAGCCAAGGTGCGACCTGATTGGCCCAAATGGGAAGAGGCTATGCAAACAGAGTTAGATGCACTCAAATGCGCTGACACATGGATGATTGTCGAATGCCCACCAAATGCCAATGTCGTTGGCAGCAAATGGGTGTTTCATATCAAGCATGACACCAACGGCGAAATCGACAAGTACAAGGCTTGACTAGTGGCTAAGGGCTATTCGCAAGTACACAGAATTGACTACTATGATACCTACACCCTGGTCACTCACCTCACCTCAATACATGCACTACTTGCCATCACTGCCCACAATGACTGGGACATCAACATCTTCAACTTCCAAAGCACTTTCCTGAACAGAAAACTAGACGATGACAAAGTGATCTTCATGCAATTATCTGATGGATTGAAAGTCAACAGGAAATTTGAAAGACTGGTAGCACTGCTCCACATTGTACTTTATGGATCGAAACAGGGGGCATTAAAATGGTATAAAGAACTCTGCCAATTACTCAAAAGCTTAGGATTTTGCCATGCTAAATCAGACTGGGGGGTTTTCTGCCAAAATGTTGGTATTGAGATACTAATCCTCGCCTCGCACATCGACAATTGCATGGTAACTGGGAGTAATAAAAAGCTCATACGAGATTTCAAAGCAGACATCGCTCACTGATATAAACTAACCAATCTCAGCCCCATATTGTTCCTCCTAGGCATGAAAGTCTCATGCGATTGGATTGCATGCATGATCTCGCTCTCCCAGGAGTCGTACATTGACAGTATTGCAACCTAATCATACTAGGGATAGAACCTAGTGACAGATAAGGCAACACCACGAAGATGTTGCCAGAATAAAGAATAGATAAAGGATTGGAGCAGCTTAATGCTACAATTGTACTCAGGGGAGAATACAAGAGGACTAAGCTGGAGAGCTTAGGCCGTCTTGTGCTAGCATTATATACTACAGGCCCTTGGGCCATACAAATAGTATGCTACACAAGTAAACATCTAAATAAGGGAATGCCCAGTGACCTACATGGTCCTAGGGCATGACATCATAGATAACTATCTATGGTGCGTACACCATGAGGCTTTAATGTCCGTGGTATGAGAACACCATCCCTTGGGAATGTCATCTGTGGGTACATCAGTGGTGTCTCCACCTCCTATATCTAGATTTAATATAGATCTGATCTAAGATGTGGATCTATCAAGATACCATCTCATCTTTAGATCTAGATCCCTTAATGTCTGTGTATCGTAATATATATGTAATGCTACAGTAAAGGTTCATATGGGCCTCGTTGGCCATCTAGTGCTATGCTACATGGTAAGGTACTTAAAATATGAGATATCCCATGGTCACGTGCCATCTCTATGGGAATACCTCGCAAATATGTCATGAAGTATAGGTGGCTACCATCGTAGTCCATTACTGTACTGCTAGAGTCAGGCAATGTGTCTCGCATGCTACTAGCTTTTGTGAGATGTCCATTGACTACTAAGTGTTACAATGTCAAATCACAACAGACAGTATGCTTGTCAAGTACAATTTCACCGATCACAAACCCCTCTCCATCCCCATGGATCCCAACATCCAGCTCTCGACCCAGCACTCACTGAAATCACTCACCGAACATGCAATGATGAAAAATGTCCCTCACTGCAAAGCCATAGGCTCGCTCATGCATCTGGCCATTGCCACACACCCCAACATTGCCTTTGATATAGCAACCATTGCGCAATTTGGCACAGACCCTGGAGTTCCCCACTGGGAAGCCATAAAGCAAATATTTCGCTACCTCATAGGATCGAAGAAACTCATGCTAACCTACAGGGGAGCCAAGCATGGTCTCGAAGGATTCATCAATGCAGACAGGGCATCACAGGAACACAGACATGCCATATCTGGCTATGTGTTCCTCCTTGATGGAGGGGTGATCTCCTGGTGCTCAAAGAAGCAAGAGCTCATTATGCTCTCCACCACAGAAGCCAAATATGTTGCTGTGATGCACACTGCAAAAGAAGCCATCTGGCTTCACCACTTCATCAGTGAGGTCTTCTGCCCTCTAACTCAACCCATTGTCCTCCACTGCAACAACCAATCTGCCATCGCGCTCGCCAAAGATGGCACATTCCATGCACAGACGAAGCATATAGATATATGGTACCATTTCATACATTTCTCTCTTGATGGAGGATCCATCCGCATACTATATTGTCCCACTGACGAGATGGTTGCTGACACTCTCACCAAGGCATTACCTAGTATCAAAGCAAAGCACTTCACTGTTGCTCTAGGACTACATGCCATTTGAGGAGGAGTGTTGGAGTACCAAATGCCATGCAGGCAGTACTTACATAAGCACAACTCTATTTTCCGACTCATCATACTGCTTCACCTCAGTGACTTACAGTGTTACTGAGTATTACACTTGCTATAGCACACTCCCAATGTCTCTCAACCATTTTTCATAATGACCAATGCCTCTCTGATGGCAGCCAGAGGAGTCCTTATGTAAAAGGATGTCAACAGTGATTTACACCCCTGTTCCTACATCTTCAAGACCCTTGGTGATGCGGAGTGCAACTATGACATCTATGATTGCGAACTCCTCACTGTAATCATGGCCTTGGAAGAATGGTGGCAATAACTTTGAGGAACGGGTCACCCCATCTGTTGCAACCCAGGAATCAACCTAGGCTACACCACTATAACTCAAATGGAGGGACAAGTATAATTGCTGGGGAATCCAACAGAGAACTTGACTGGAGTTCTCAGTTGGGATGTCATTGCTTAAATACTACTCTACTGTTTGTATGCTACAAACAATGGAGATTAAATACATGAGGTGTGATGGTAATTAAATACTTGAGGCGAACACATGTGTAATGGAAGCATAGCGGAGATTAATAGAATGGAAGAGAAGCATACATAAAACATGTGTGAGGCAGAAATGAAAAGAAGGGTGATGAAACATGGAAGTGAATCGACAACGGCGATCTCGCATAATAATGTAAACATGGCCAAACAACCGGTACATCGGTACAGTCGGAGTTTGGATCGGAGTTCCATAAAAAGATAAACAAGTACAAACAAATGGAAAAAGAAACGGAGTATGTAGAACTCCTGTACAACGTCCTAGGGTTAGGGTCTGAGCATATACTACCACTCAAGCATAGTGTAGAGATGAGGACTTGTGCATAGAATAAATGTTATGTGTGTAGGTGCACAATGAATCGCAACACCATCTCTGTTATGGTAGAGTGGTCCCCTAGCCCTTTTTCTTCCTTCCTCGCTCACTGGTACAACACTTAACCATACTTACACTACAATTACTGTAGGTGAACCCCTAACCATAGGGATAGCCAACCTCTTACCACTTACCTCAGTACCAGTGAGGCTTCCTCTTGTTTACCTTTAGTTACATATGTTTTCCTTTCTGCACCACTGCTCAATGCAGTGTTGCCCTTTGTCCTTCCTTGGTTCCCTCAGCCCCACGGCCTCCATGGGAACCTCGGACTTCCATTTATATTACTTGTGCATGGTAGCCTTATTGCTACCTCGCACCTACTTCTTTCGGCATACTTGTATGCCTCTTTTATCTCTTCACACTCAACCACACCTTTGTGGAAGTGCCCCCTTTCCTTTCCTGACACACCCCTTTGGGATATGTCAGGCCTTTCCCTCTTCCAGCAGATACACACTCTTGGTCCGTGCTAGTGTACAGCCACCTATGTATGCTATATAAACCTTGGTGGAACCGGCTGGAAACCCCAGCTAGTTCTATGCAATCCATGCGTATCTACTGGCATCCAGAGAGCTCACTTCGTCTTTGACAACTCAAGACCTCGCTTCGCTCTTCTGTGGTCTAAAGGTCACCCCAAGACCTGCTTGCTGAGTTCTGGACCTAGGGCCGTAGACTCCACATCTACATTGTCCATTGAAGTCCTGACGACAGCTATCTCTTTGGCTTGCCACTGAGATACCGTGTGCATCATAACAATCTCTGTCCTGACTGACCATAAAAACCTGACTTACTTCCACAAACCCCGAAAGCTGTCCCACTGCCATGCCCAGTGGCAAATGTTTTTACAGGACTACAACCTGACCTTTACCCACCTCCCCAGCACTGCGATGGGCCCAGCCAATGCATTGTCCTGAAAGGATGCTGTCAACACCTCTCATGACAATGAAGCCCTCCAGCTCCTCCCTGACGAGGTCTTCACCCAGTCCCTTGACCTTGCTATTGCTGACAAAATTGCCTCTTCCACCCCCCAGGACCCCATTGTCATCTCTGCTCTCCAAGCCATGCAAGAGGGCATCTCTCTTCTTCCCCATGTCTGCCCAGATGACTAGGTCTTTGATAGCTGTAATCTTACCTACCTTGGCCAAACCTATGTCCCCGAGGACTGCTGAGTGGCATTGATCTCTGGCATTCATAACTCCCCCCATGGTGGGCATGCAGGCTTTGCCTGTACCCTGTCCCTCCTCTCCCACGACTACTGGTGGCCAGGAATGTTCACATTTGTTCACTGGTATATTGCTGGCTGTTATGATAATGGGTACCCCCATACCTTTTTCTTTCTTTGGTTAGCTTTCCTTGTTGTTGCTTATCTTCTCTCACTCCTCCTCCTTTGTCCACACAGGACATCACTGCCTTAGACTGGCTCCAAGACTACACCTTGCTATGCCTACCAATAGGCCTAGAAGGTTACTGCTTATCTGGAACATCGCTCATACCCCAGCACTTGCCTGTCTCCCAGATAGCCCCTATCATCACCACCACTTGCCTATGTCCCCTATTCCTGGGATAGCCAAGTACCCTATCTGAACCCTGGTAGTTCCCTGTCAGCGCCACATGCTTATCAAGGCATGTCCCTTTGTTTGCCCTCATTCTCATAGTCCTCAGGCTCATGCCCATTTCTCCTTTAGTCTCCCTTTGTCCCAACCTTGTTCCACATTGCCTCTTCTGACATTGCCTGGTACTTCTCCTGATCCACTATTGCCTTCCTGATTGGACATCCTCGAGTCATCTTGGACTCTGTTCCATTCCCTCAGACCCTGTCCTCAGTCATCTCTATCAGACTTCCTCAACATTATTCCAATCCTTCATATTGCCACCACAATGCTTCACTGTTCCTAATCTGGCTTGACACTCCTTCATATCAAGCAGATTCCTTCCTTGTTCGGCACTACTGCTCCCACAGCAGCATCTCTCTCCCAATCCAGCTCACTGCCCCTTTGCAGCAAGGATCCTCTTTCCTTTTATTGCAACCTGTTACAGCAGAGTGGTTCCCCTCACCTTTTTCTTCCTTTCTTTATCATTGGTACAACACTTGACCTACTTACCCATCCATTTATGGGCATAGCTAGGTCACTTATTGCTTACATGCACTTGTAGTATGTTTACCTTTCTTTGTCTCTGTTTCTCCTTCATGCCACTGCCCATTGCAGTGTTGCACCCTTTCTATTCCATGATAGCCTCTGCTGTCATGTGTTATGCGTGGGCTTAACTGTGGGTCGTTGAGCTAGGTAGCACTCGAGACGAGCGGTCAGCTTTACATAGAATAGCCGCGAAGGAATAAGGGAATAAGGGGATATTGGATCGAGGTGGCGAATGGTGGAGAAGACCTGCAGTGAGCGTGTTGAGGGTAAATCCGCTCGTGCGGAATTAAGAGACGTGAGCAATGGGCAAGGGAACAAGTTACCCCTTGGAGGTCCCAAAGGTTTATGGTTCTAGGACAAGGAGCAAAGTGAGGAACAATGCTTTGCGAGCTTAGTGACGACACACAGTAAACCGAGACTGCGTAGAATAAGCTGGGGAATACAAGGAAGTCCCTAGCTATTTATCTAGTAATACAGCCCTAGGCCCTGGGTTAGGAAGTGGGGCAAAGAGTAAGGTTGAAGGGTTTAGAGGAAGCCTGCTGTAAGAGGCAGGCTTCGGAGTCTGCCGGTTTCCAAAGGGGGAAACAGAGTTTGCGGATTTCATAGATAAGAAATCTGCAAGTGAGAAAGGAAATTCCGCAGGTAGAAAAAGTAAATCCGTGGATGCGGAAAGGAAGTCCGCGGGTTTCTGAAAAGGAGAAGGTCAAAAGGAAAAAGGGGTCTGGCATGATCTAGGGAAGTTCCGGTGTGTCTACTACGGCTATATCTGGGAAGATCAGCCAGTCATCTTCGAAGTATGTAACAGGAGTGAAGGAGAAAGGGGAAAAAGATAACCTCATGTGGGAGGTGGGATGTTCGACTGTAACATCATGGACCCTTTATATCTCTTTTGATCTGCAACCTCATTGTTGCAGTGAACCCTCTTCTTTCAGCATGACAGCCTTTCCTGTCATGTGTCTTTTATCCTTCTCAGTCAACTGCCAGGTTTCCAGAACTGAAACCCACCCTTTCTGTCAGATCCCTTTGGGATCTGACAGACCCTTCCTCTTCAAGCACTATAGCTGCCAGAGTACAGTCCCACTTGTAACCTATATAAACCCTACCGGTAGAGCTGCTGGAATCTCCAGCTAGTTCTATGCAATCCACACATACTTACTGGCAACCTCAGAGAATCCTAAGTCTTTCACCCTCCCTCAAGACTTCTGCTTTGTTCCTCTGTGGTCTAAAGGTTGCCCCAAGACCTGCTAAGCTAGGTTCCAGACTGAGGGTTGCAGACTTCTGCATCTGCATTATCTGCTAAAGTCCCAATGACAGTACTTTCTTTGACATTGTCACTGAAGTACTGTGTGCGTCATAACACAACCCAAGGCTAGCCCTAGGTTACACCACTATTACTCAATGGAGGGGACAAGTGTAAAGGCTGGTTATGGGGAAACCAACGAAGAACTTGACTGAAGTTTTTGTTGGTGCTGCATTCAATATATACTGAAACAACCTCTCACAGTTTGTAAGCTGCTAGGTTGTTCAACTAGGAACTAGGAGTTGAAGTGCTCTGTAGGAGGGAAATCTCCAAGAGAACTAGACTGGGGAGTCCAGTTGCTCCTGGGGGTTTATATACTCTTTCTACATTTGTACATGTTGTGGTTAGATCTAAAGATACACTACTATACAAAGTAACCCTTAGCCCTGGGCGTAGGGTATGAGTCATCTGCAGTCAATGCATAGTTAGGCTGAGTCATAGATAAGATGGAGATTAAGTAGGCTGTGCAATAAGAGTCATTATGAGTCATGAGGAGTCAGAATGAGTCATAGTGGTAATTAAAGAAGCATAGCCATGAAATGGAAGCGATGCATAGCCAAGCACAGCACAGAAATGAAATAGAAGTAGAAGCTGTGTTATGTTTGTACTGAAGTACTAACATAGAACTTGGTCAAGCATGTTATGATCCCTCTTTTTCTTTCTTACCTTGTATTATCAAGACCCCATGTTGACTCATGCTAGGGGTTGTACTTGTTTATTAGTCATTCCCTTATTGCTGACCAACCTCCCTTCCACTGATCTTACTCATCACTTGCTTGGTCAGTGATCCTTCCCCCACCTTCCATAATGTTGAAGAAGGTAAATCCCGACTGAAGTGTAAACACTCAGGGTGATTGAAAGAAAATGTAAAAAGGGTGCAAGAGGTTTTCTCAACCCAAGGGAACCACAGGGAAAGCTGCTGAGGGATGGGGAAGAGTCTAGGACTCAAGGGAAATAAAAGTTGTCCTACAGGATGGATGGAAAAACGAGTCCAAGAAAAGTGAGTCCAAGTGTTATGTTTGTACCGAGGTACTAACGTAGAACTTGGTCAAATGCAAGGTCAAGAGTTCCCCAAGAAATGGGGATATCTTGGGTTCGTAGGGTCAAGGGTTCATTCTTGCTTGAACGTTGGTTCTAAGCAAGACGAAAGCGTACACTTCTGAAGTGGTACGATTGACTTATAGATGCTGCACACTTCAGAAGTGGTGCAGACGACTTATAGAGGTCCTGGGGTTCGGAGGGACTACAAGATGGATTACCAAGTAGGTCAAAGTTAAGAAAATACAGAGAAGTAAATGACAGGTTTTTATATGTTTCTAAGATGGAAGATGGAATGTTGTAGAAGGTTATAGAAGGTGGGGGAAGGGTCGCTGACCAAGCAAATGATGAGTAAGACTAGTGGAGGGGGGGTTGGTCAGTGAAGAAGATAATGACTAAGAGGAAGGTATAGCTTCTCGGGGAGTTGACACGAAGCTTAGTAATACACAACGAGAAAGGGGAAAGATAGAAAAAGAATGAATCGTAACACCAAGAAGGTAAAACTGTATTCCGAGACATAGGACAAAGCTTTTATAGTCCTGGGCATTCCCAAGACTTCCAAAAGTGAATGGTAACTAATCTATTCCAATCTGGATAAATTCAGGTCATTCTGGATGTCATTTTCAATGTTTCCAGTAGTGGAAAAGCTCAATCTGGGTCCGGACAGCACTGCGGTGGTCCAGATCACTCCAAACAGACCTGGAATGAACTCGGAACGGTCAGGGAATATGTAGAAATGATAATGGATGAAATGTGAAGTGTGTAGGTATAATATAAATGTATAATAATGTGAAAACAGCCTCTACAAACCTAAGGAACTTGAGTTCCTTACAATGTTCTACAATGTTCTATCTTTCATTTCTGAAATGTATATAAACTCATCAATTACCTCTCTGTATTTTCCTAACTTTGACCTACTTGGCAACCCACCTTGTAGTCCCTTTGAACCTCCTTGAACCCCTTGGACCTCTATAAGTCGATCGTACCACTTCTGAAGAGTATGACTTCTATAAGTCAATTGTGCTACTTTTAAAGTGCATGCTTTCACCTTACTTCGAACTACCACTCAAAGCAAGGATGAACCCTTGACCCTATGAGCCCTGAAACATCTCCCATCCTAGAGAGAACCTTTGTTCCTATGCCTGACCAAGTCTTATGTTAGTACCCAGGTATAAACGTAACAAAGCATAGGAACAAGGGTTCTTCCTAGAGCAAAGAACATTTCAAGGATTCATAGGTTCAAAGGTTTGTCCTTATCTCGAATAGTAGTTCAAGGTAAGACAAAAGTGTGCACTTCAAAAGTGGCACGATTGACTTATAGAAGTCGTACTCTTCAGAAGTGGTACAATTGACTTATAGAGGTCCTAGGACTTCAAGGGGTTTCAAAGGGACTACAAGGTGGATTACCAAGTAGGTCAAAGTTAGGAGGACACATGCAGGTAAACAACAGGTTTATATATGTGTCCGAAATGAAAGATAGAACATTGTGGAATGTAATGGAAGGTGGAAGAATTGCTGACCAAGCAAGTGATGAGTAATACTGATGGGAGGGGAGGTTGGTCAGCAATAAGAGAATGACTAATAGGTAAGTACAGCCCCTAGCATGAGTCAACATGGGGTCTTAGTAATACAAGGTAAAAAGGAAAAGAGGAATCGTAACGTTACCCCCATTGTATAATCAAGTCATCGATGAAGAACTTAATCAAATCTATCCACCATTAGAATTCACTGTAGGAGGCTCCTGGGGAACTGGTAATATTTCCCCAACTGACAGTATCTATAGCATCTTCATAGTCCTTGCCAGCTGCTCCAGGTGGGGTAGGGGGTGGGAGTTTCGTTGAACTGGGGCAGCAGTTGGGGAGGAAATGGGGTGAGACCCCCTCCTAGAGGAGCATCCTCTAGTAGGGATGCGTTGAGAATGCAGGGTGTTCTGAGAGGGTTGGGCTGATTGGAAGTTGGAGGACGAGGAGGAAGACTGATGACGAGGAGGGGGTCAGCAAAGGGGGCAAGCGGATTGGATGTGTCCAGGATGCCAGAGGAGACAGGTGGGGCATTGGTAAAAATGGCAGTCAACACAGATATGCCCAAGTTGGTGACATTGGAAACAGGCTTCATGATACCTGGGATGGGTGGGAGAGATTGTATACCATTGATACTGGGTTCCACCATTCCAGTGAATCTCAGTGCATTCCATGGAATCTAACTCTGCTTGGGTTAGAGGTTCTGAAGAAGTGGAGATAGGGGTGGAGGCGGTAGGGGACAGTGAGTTGGGGACAGTAGGGATGACGTCAGGGGAGTCCTGCAATTCATCCAGGTATCAGTTGAGGTTGGTGAGGAACTCGCCCATTTCCATCTGGTAGAAGGCAATCTGTAGATTTCCAATGATTTCGTCCATGGCAGTGGTGGTTTGCTTGCATACTAGGTTGACATAAGTGTTGAGGGTACGGATATGCGGGGAGGAGAACTGCCTGATGCGGCAGACTTGGAGGTATGCATGGTAGAGGACACGCAAAGGGGAACCTAGGTCTAGGTGGGCTTCAATGGGGATGGCGAGTCTGGAGTTTCAAGTGGCGGTGTCAAGGCAATTGATATACTGTAGTTGTTGTCTGGGAAGGAATCCCGGAGATGATGAGCATAGGCAGGGAGGTCAATGGATATGACGGGGGTGGGAGAAGAAGAGGCAAGGCAAAGGGGAAAGGTTGGTCTAGTGGCTAGGGGTGCCGGGAGGTGGGAAGATTCCCATCCAGGGAAGGGTATGGTGGAGGAAGGTTTGTCTATAGTAGAGTTGGTAATGGAGGAGACAGAGGAGATGGAAGGGGTGGGGTAGGTAATGGCCATGGGGAAAACATTGTATTCAAAGGAATCAGGGCGGTCGGTGCAGGGCATGTAGAGGTAGGGAGCTAGGGAGGGAATGCAACTGGGTGAAGTTTCTTATAGGTCTGGAGAGCTGACAGAGCATTCTTTAAGCTCCATTCAGGTATCCAGGAGTCTTCTTTGGCCAAGTATCCTTTCCATCGGATCAGGAAGAAGTGGCAAGAAGGGGGACCATGGTGTCATATGACCTTCTCAATTTTGTACTCTTTTTCTCCATTGATTAGATCAGGTGGTGGTGCTGGGAAATTGGCTCCATAAGTCTCATTCCATTTGTAGGGAGTGAGAAGTGAGGCATGGAAAACAGAGTGTATTTTCCAAGTCTTGGGTAAATGGAGTTTGTATGTGATTGGGGATAGTACTTCTGTGATCACAAAGGGTCCTTTGCATTTCAGAAGGAATTTAGAGGGGAGGAGTGAGTGTTTCAAGTTCTTGGCTTGAAGCCAGACCTTGTGTCATATCCATGATCTCCGGTGGTCAAGCGACCACCTCCAGTCGTTTTCTTTACATCTCCGGTGCACAACCATCATCTCCGTGTTTGGGTCTATAACCAGTATCTGGAGTTGCATGCTTGCCTACCAGACTTCCATATGACGTCACCCTTTGTTCCCCTTGATGCTCTGTTTCATGTTCTCGTACCTAACCATATGTCTCCTGTCATCCTCCATATGTCTCCCGTCGTCTTCCTTATGCTCCTGTCATACCTCCTTATCATTTGTTTCACTTCATAGCTACCATCTGTCATTTGCTATGTACCCTCTTCCGATCTCAGTCCTGGTATGTAGTATAAGTACTGTGCCCTCCATCTGTAGACCTCAGTTTGTAAATCAACTAAGTCACCCCTCCCCGCCCAAGTTCCTTTCCGACCTTCCCTTAACCTCCTCCATACTACTTCCCAAATACGAGGACATGAGGCTCAGCAAGGGTGTGACACATAAGTCCTGCGCCAACGTCCTTATCCGTTGAGTACCCTTGACCTCCTTACCCTCCGTCGGACCTCCGCCCAACTTCGTACTGACACTCCAGAACTCCGTCGGACTTGTACCCAGAGGGAACGGACTTGACACCTTGTCTCCTTTGGCAAATGGTTTGAACCCTTTTGAGGAGAGATGGGATTTCATAACTTGTTGAGCAAGTTCATGTGCAGCGAGGGCTTCATCATGAGCAGTGGTAAGGAGGGAGATGTGGGATTGGACAGCAGGAATGTTGGTCTCAGTGATCACTGAGGGGAAAGGGCAGGGTTCATAGCCCATGAGGAGGTAGAAGGGAGATTTCCTGGTGATGGAATGAGGGCGGTGGTTGTGTGTGAATTTGGTGTGAGGGATCATTTTGGACCAGGATGTGGGGTTATCATGGCAATAGATACAGAGGAAGGTTTCAATTTCCCGGTTTACATGTTCAGTTTCTCCATTGGATTGTGGGTGGTAGGTGGTGGAGAGGTTTAAGCAGTATCCAAGGAGTTTAGCAAGTTCCTTAGCGAATTCAGATGCAAATTGGGGACTGTGATTGGAGATGATGGTGTCATAAAGGCCGAATCAGGTATAAACCTTATGGAAAAAGAGATGGGCGATTCCTTCTGCAGTGACCATCTTCTTGGTAGGGCAGAGAATTACCCCCTTAGTAAGCCCATGGTCAACCACAACCAAGAGAGAATTGAAGCTGTCAGAGGGAGGGAGGGAGGTGATCAAGTTGCAGGAGACCTGTTGGAAGGGCTGGGAGCAGGAGGACTTAATGGGGGTGAGCAGGGGAACGGTGGTGTTACACATGGGCTTAACTGCGGGTCGTCGAGCTAAGTAGCACTCGAGACGAGCAGTTGGCTTTACGTAGAATAGCTGCGAAGGAATGATGGAATAGGGGAGTATAGGATCGAGGTGGTGAATGGTGGAGAAGACCCGCAGCGAGTGTGTTAAGGGTAAATCCGCTTGTGCGGA
Source organism: Rugiboletus extremiorientalis (assembly GCA_038093855.1). NCBI lineage: Eukaryota > Fungi > Basidiomycota > Agaricomycetes > Boletales > Boletaceae > Rugiboletus > Rugiboletus extremiorientalis. The sequence continues at coordinate 14,410 of JBBPSY010000286.1, forward strand.
ATTTGAGAGACGCAGGCGATGGGCAAGGGAACAAGTTACCCCTTGGAGGTCCCAAAGGTTTATGGTTCTAGGGTGAGGAGCAAAGCGAGGAACGATGCTTTGCGAGCTTAGTGACGACACACAGTAAACCGAGACTGCGTAGAATAAGCTGGGGAATACAAGGAAGTCCCTAGCTATTTATCTAGTAATACAGCCCTAAGCCCTGGGTCAGGAAATGGGGCAAAGGGTAAGGTCGAAGGGTTTAGAGGAAGCCTGCTGTAAGAGGTAGGCTTCGGAGTCCGCGGGTTTCCAAAAGGGGAAATGGAGTTTGCGGATTTCTAAGATAGGAAATCCGCAAGTGTGGAAGGGAATTCCGCAGGTAGGAAAAGGAAATCCGCGGATAAGGAAAAGAAGTCCGCGGGTTTCTGAAAAGGAGAAGGTTAAAAGGAAAAAGGGGTTTAGCATGATCTAGGGAAGTTCCGGTGTGTCTACTATGGCTACATCCGGGAAGATCAGCCAGTCGTCTTCGAAGTAGGTAACAGGAGTAAAGGAAAAAGGGGAAAAAGATAACCTCATGCGGGAGGTGTTACGGTAGAGCGGTCCCCCAGTCCATTTTCTTCTTTCCTCACTCACTGGTACGGTACTTAACCATACTTATCTTACGATTACCCCTAGCGAACTCCTAACCCCAGGAGTTAGCTATCTCATTACCGCTTACCTCAGTACCAGTGAGGTTTACTTCTCTTTACCTTTGTTTGCTTATGCTTTCCTTTCTGCGCCACCACTCGATGTGGTGTCGCCCTTTGTCCTACCTTGGCTCCCTCGGCCCCTCGGCCCCTAGGGAACCTCGGCCTTTCCACTTATATCACCTCGCGTATGGCAGCCTCATTGCTACCTCGCGCTCACTTCTTTCGGCATGCTTGCATGCCCCTTTTGGCGGTTCGCACTCAACCTCACTCTTGAGGAAGTGCTCCCTTTCCTTTTCGGATGCATCCCTTTGGGATATATCCGACCCTTCCCTCTTCTAGCAGGTACATACGCTTGGTCCGTGCTAGAGTACAGCCATTCCTGTACACTATATAAACCCTGGTGGAACCGGCTGGAAACCCCAGCTAGTTCTACGCAATCCATGTGTATCTACTGGCATCCAAGGAGCTCCCTCAGTCTTTGACACCTCAAGACTTCGCTTCACTCCTTGTGGTCTAAAGGTCGCCCTAAGACCTGCTTGCTAGAGTTCTGGACTTAGGACCGTAGACTCCGTATCTACGTTGTCCAGTGAAGTCCCGACGACAGCTATCTCT
>JBBPSY010000287.1:0-15680 GCA_038093855.1 Rugiboletus extremiorientalis
TAGATATGCATGGATTGCGTAGAACTAGCTGGGGTTTCCAGCCAGTTCCACCAGGGTTTATATAGTGTACACAGGTGGCAGTACACTAGCACGGACCAGGAGCGTGTATCCACTGGAAGAGGAAAGGGTCTGATGTATCCCAAAGGGATGCATCAGGAAAGGAAAGAGAGCACTTCCACAAAGGTGTGGTTGAGTGTGAACCAACAAAAGAGGCATGCAAGCATGCCGAAAGAAGTGGGTGCAAGGCAGCAATGAGGCTGCCATGCGCAAGAGATATAAAGGGAAGTCTGAGGTTCCCATGGAGGCCGAGGGAACCAAGGAGGGACAAAGGGCGACACCACATCGAGTGGTGGCGCAGAGAGAGAAACATATGTAAGTAAAGGTAAACAGAGATAAAGCCTCACTGGTACTGAGGTAAGCGATAAGAGGTTGGCTAACCCTGTGGTTAGGGGTTCGCCTATGGTAATTGTAGTGTAAGTAGTGTTAGGTGTTGTACCAGTGAGTGAGGAAAGAAGAAGAAGGGCTAGGGGACTGCTCTACCGTAACACCATCTCCACTGAGTTGGAATTGGAAAAATATATCCAGACGTTAAAGGAGGGCAAGAAGAAGGACAATGAAGTCCTTCAGGTCCTCAAGACATGTTTTGAACCTGACTACCAGAGAGAAGAAGAAACCTCTAACTCCCAGATGGATGTTGATGAAGAAAGGATCACAAGCGTGAGCGTACACTTCCTGGCCTTGAGGAAGGCCCAGAATTTTTAGAAGAGAGGTGAGTGGCAACATCTCTAACCTCTCTCCAGTACCCCTCTGTAATTGTATCCACCAAAGATCGGTCAATGCTAGTTCCTATTACCATGTCTTCAGTGGGAGGGGGAAATGTTGCAACCACCACGGCCCTCATCAATAGTGGTGCCACAGGAAACTTCGTCAATTATGCCTTCGCCCAGAGAAACAAATTCCCATTCAAACATATCAAAACCCCTCTCTGTGCCATCAATGCAGATGGAACTATCAACCGCAGAGGAAGCATTCTCTTCAAGACCTCCCTGATTGTCTGCATAGGAGATCATGAAGAAGAACGAGACTTCCTTGTCCTCGCTAGCGAAAAGGAACAGAACATCATCTTGGGGATGACCTGGCTCTCCAAAGTAAATCCCACTATTGACTGGTCCTCTAGAACCATATCCCTTCCTCAACTGACCTGCAGACAAAAGCTTGATGATCATGAGGTGCTTGCACAGCAATATCTCACCTGATACCTTGGCCTAGACCCTGACATCAAACTAGCCAAGATGTATGAATGACGATTCGTAGAAGAGTGGACATTTATCTGGAAAATGACCCTCTCTACCACCCTGGCCCAACAGGCAGACCATGCCAAAAAGATACTGCCTGATGCATACAAAGAGTATGCCAACATGTTCATGGATGGAGAGACCACCACCCTTCCCCCTGTACAAACCTTTGACCACACAATCACCACTACCAAAGGCTTTACCCTGAAGCAGGCAAAGAACTACCCACTCAATCCCAAAGAACTAGAGGCTTGTAAAAAGTTCATTGACGAAAACCTTAAAAGTGGAAAGATCTAACCATCGAAGTCACCACAAGCCACTCCTTTCTTCTTCATACAGAAGAAGGACAGCAAGTTGCAACCATGTTAGGACTATTGATACCTGAACTCCCAGACCGTCAAAAATGCATACCCATTGCCACTGATTGTTGATCTTCACCAAAATGGATGTACAGTGGGGGTATAACAACATTAGGATCAAACCAGAAGACCGCTGGAAAGCAGCCTTCGTCACTCCCCTCGGACTTTTTAAATCCACTGTTATGTTCTTCGGGCTGTGCAACCCACCTGTTGCGATTCGTCATGCACCTATATGCATAACAGTTATTCTATGCCCAAGTCCTTCGCCCTACACTATGCATGAGTGGTGGTATACGCTCGGACCCTAACCCTAGGATATTGTACAGGAGTTCTACATACTCTGTTTCTTTTTCGCTTTGTTTGTACTTGTTTATCTTTTTATGGAACTCCGATCCAAACTCCGACCATACTGATGTACCGGTTGTTTGGCTATGTTTACATTATTATGCAAGATCGCCGTTTGTGATTCACTTCCATGTTTCATCACCCTTCTTTTTAATTTCCGTTCAACACATGTATCACGTATGCTTCTCTTCTTCTTTTAATTACCACTATGCTTCCATTCTACATGCATCCCACCTCACATCTTTAATCTCCATCTGTGACATAGTTACCTCATGTATTTAATCTCTGTTGTTTGTAACGTACAAACAGTAGAGTAGTATTTAAGCAATGCCAGACCAACCGAGAACTCCAGTCAAGTTCTCTGTTGGATTCCCCAGCACAGTTCACTTGTCCTTCCATTGAGTTATAGTGATATAGCCTAGGTCCAATCCCTGGGTTGCAACACCACCAGCCACATTCCAAGCCTTTATGGACCACGTATTCAGAGACTTCATTGTGAAAGGATGGTTGATCATCTATATGGACAACCTCCTAATCCACTCCACAAATCCAATGCTTCATGAGGAACGCACACAGAAAGTGCTCCAATGTTTTCAGGAGCAACAATTGTTTTTAAAGCTTGACAAATGCATGTTCAATGCAATGGAAGTTGAGTATCTTGGTATGATAGTGGGGAAAAACTTGGTCCACATGGACTCTACCAAACTGACTGCTATCGAGCAGTGGGAACCCCCAAAAGACATCAAGGCTGTCTGTTCCTTCATAGGATTCTGCAATTTCTACAGGAAATTCATCCCCAGTTTCTCTGACCTTGCCTGACTCTTACTAGACCTGACCAAGAAAGGCACTCCTTGGGAGTGGACTGATGATCAAATACGAGCCTTCCATAGGATCAAGGAAACGTTCACTCACCAACCAGTCCTGGCTCTGCCTGACACCACCCGACCCTTTGTTGTTGTGACCAATGCTTCCCTCACCACATCGGGCAGAGTGCTTATGCAGAAAGACATGAACGGAGACCTTCACCCTTGTGCCTACCTCTTCCACAGCTTCATTGAAGCGAAGCGGAATTATGACATCTACGACCACAAGCTACTGGCGGTCATCCATGTGCTGGAAGAATGGCACCATTACCTCATGGGCACCCTCCACCCTGTCTCGATCCTAACGGATCACAAGAACCTGACATACTTCTGCGAGCTGAGAAAACTGTCTTGATGACACACTTGCTGGAAACTATTCCTGCAGGATTTTGACCTGCATTTCATGCATGTCCACAGTTCCCAGATGGGCCCCACCGATGCCCTCTCTAGGAAGGATTACATGGACATCAGCACAGATAATGCGGAAGTCACCCTCCTCCCTCCAGACATGTTTACCTGGAGTTTAGACCTCGCAACTGCCAAAAGGATTGCGGATTCCTCTGCAGACGACCCCCTCATCATTGATGCCATGAAGGCCATTTCCCTCAGAACTTCCCTCTTTCCCCACACATACCTGATGACTGGAAGTTTGATGACGGGAAACTTTATTTCAAGAATTGGCTGTATATTTCTGTGGGACAGCAGACTGACCTTGTTCACCTGATTCATGATAACCTGGGCAGTGGCCACTCCGGACACTTCCATACCATCAACCTACTTGAGTGGGACTACTGGTGGCCCGGCCTCGCCACCTTTGTTCGATGTTTTGTGTCCGGATGTGCCCACTGCCAGCAGAACAAGGTCGACACCCACCCCACCCCTCACACCAATTGCCTCCGTGGCCACCCACCCATTCCAGGTTGTCTCCACTGATCTAATCACAGGGTTGCCACTTGCCCAGGGCTTTGACAGTGTCTTGGTTGTGGTCAACCATGGCCTTACAAAGGGGGTGATTTTCTGCCCCTGTACCTCCACCATCAATGCAGAAGGAGTTGCCAAACTCTTTTTCAACCATGTGTTCAAGTGATTTGGCTTGCACAACAAAGTTATTTCCAATCAAGGCCCCCAGTTTGCCTCCACCTTTGCACGAGAGCTTGCTAGACTGCTCTCCTATGATGCAGCATTATCTACCACTTACCACCCGCAGACTGACAGAGAAACTGAATAAGTAAACCAAGAACTAGAGATCTACTTGTGACTCTTCTGCGATGAGAACCACACAAAATGGGTCGACCTGCTGACCTTCACTGAATTCCACCACAACCCAGTCGCCCACTCCATCACCCAGAAAACCCCATTCTCCCTTATGATGGGTTACGAACCCTGCTCCTACCCCTCTCTTGGAAAGACTTTTCTCCCAGCGCTCGAGACCTGTCTTGAACACATCCAATCTGCCAGAAGTGAAGCCCTTGCCACACATGACACCACCTGCCATCACATCCTAGAAAGGACAACTTCAAAATTTGTACCCTGGAAGGTAGAAGACCGCATTTGGCTGTCTTCCAAAAACCTCACCCTGCAATATCCCACCTGGAAACTGTCCCTGCGGAAAGAAGGCCCATTTGAAATCCTGAAGGTCCTCTCGCCATTGGCCTATCAGTTGAAATTGCTCCCACAATGGAAAATCCACGACGTTTTCCATGCCTTCCTATTATCGTCCTATCAGGAAATGCCCAAACATGGACCCAATTACCTAAATTCTCCTCCTGATCTAATCTGCGGAGAAGAGGAATTTGAAGTTGACAAAATAGTCAAGCATCATGGCATCAAGGGTTGGAGGCAATATCTTGTGATGTGGAAAGGATACAGCCCATCGGAGGCCATCTGGGAACCTGAGTGGAATTTGTGGAATTCCACCCCCTTGCTCAAAGCTTATAAACTCGTCCACAGCTGTTGAATTCCCCAATTCCCCTCATCCTCCCCTCACCCAGATGGCCATTGAGCAACCCCTTCCTCTCATCCCTGCCATCCCCACCATTCATGCCAATCACCTTCCAACCCAAGCCCAATACTCTCTCTATGCCATCGTCCTTGAGTCCCCCAGACTCTCGGAGCTCCTTGCCAAAACTGGATTCGTTAATAACAACCAGTTCCTTTCAGGGCTCATCAGCAGCTTTCACAGATACGCTCACATTCGTCGAGTGCACGCCGAGCATGAGATGCATTATTGTGAGGGGATATTCAGTATCCACAATGCCCCCATGGCGGAGGCTGTGGTCGGCCTCTGTCATGAAATCCTTGCCATCTGTTATGGTAGAGCAGTCTCCCAGTCCCTTTTCTTCTTTTCTCACTCACTGGTACAATACTTAACCTATGATTACCACAGGCTTACCCTTAACCCCAAGGGTTAGCCATCTACTTATTGCTTACCTCAGCACCAGTGAGGTCTTCCTTTGTTTACTCTTACTTATCTATGTTTCCCTTTATGCTACTCCCCTTTGAGTGGCATCTTCTTCCTTTCTTGGCAGCCCACAGTTGCCTCGGACTTTCCCTTTTGGCCTAGTACATTGCAACCTCATGGTTGCTGCACATTTACTTCTTTGAGCACTTCTCACTCAACCACCTGGATGTGAAAGTGAACCCTTTCCTCTCCTGACATATTCCTTTGGGACATGTCAGGCCTTTCCCTCCTCAAGCACTTACAAGCCAGTGGTCTGTGCTAGAGTACAGCCACATTTGTATGGTATATAAACCTTGCTGGAACTACTGGGATCCCCAGCTAGTTGTATGCAATCCATGCGTATCTACTGGCATTCCAGAGAGCTCCAAAGTCTTCGACAACTCAAGACTTCGCTTTGCTTGTCTGTGGTCTACAGGTCACCCTAAGACCTGCTTGCTATAGTTCTGGACTGAGGGCTACAGGCTTCTGTACCTGTATCATCTGTTAATGTCCCAATGACAGCTATCTCTTTGGCTTGCCACTGAGATACTGTGTGTGTCGTAACACCATCCTGGATGACGCACACCTCGCCCTCACCATCAACCAACTCAAGCCTCAGCTTGTTGCACACCTCCTCTGTCCCCTCCTCCTCGGTCTCTCAGCTACCGAGTGGAGAGCTTATCTCACTCCTGAGGGAACCTCCAGACCTGCATTGCCTATTCCTGTCCCCACTCCAAGAGGTGTACCCAGTAATCCCACTGCTCCCTCTTCCATCTCCGATCCATTGTCAGCTGTCTCCTTCCAAACGAGAGAAGATACCCCTGCCACGGTCGTTGGCTCAGGACATCCCTCTTCAACCACCACCCATGCTTCCTCACCTTCCCCTCCACCATCCACGGCCTCATGCAGCCACCCTGTACAACCCTGTCAGCTCGTGGCAGCAGAGGCTCCACAACACTCTCTCCGATGCACTGGTCCTAACCACTCTATCAGGAGACAACCAGTCCCCCTACTCGTTGTTGGACTTCCAACCTCCTCACTTACTTCCTCCTACCAACTCCTCCCCACTGCCAGATCCAGGGGAAACCCTATCGACATCGATGCACCAACCACCTCCACCAGCATTCAACATACCTCCCCTCCAAACATGTGCTGCTACCAATGCAGTGATGCCTCCCATTGGCGCATGGATTGCTCTGACTACAGATGCCCCTTCTGCCACATATCAGCTCCTGGTCACACCCAGGCCTCTTGCCCACGATGCCATTGTGGCAATTGTGATGCCCTCAGGCATATTATGGACAACTGTCCCCACCCTCGTAATGAGTCATTCCCCTGTCGACCTTGGACATGGAATGAGGAGTCTAACAATGACTATGAGATCAATGAGGGAGACCAGTCCGTCCCTGACCACTGACGTTGTAGCTGCGGTGCAGCTGCCTAACAAAGGGGGTAATGTTACAGTCAAGCGCCCCACCTCTCAGATGAGGCTATCATTTTCTCCTTTCTCTTTTACTCCAATAACTTACTTTGAAGATGACTAGCTAGTCTTCCCTGACATACCTGTAGTTAACATGCCAGAGCTCCCTTAGATCACTCCAGACTTCCCTCCGCCCTTTCCCAAACACCTGCAGATTTCCTTATCTAATCCGCAGATCCCTTTATCAAATCTGCGGACTTCTTTTCCTTATCTGCAGATCTCTTTCCCACACCTGTGGATTTCCTTCCTCCATTTTTGGAAACCCATGGATCTCTTTCCCTTACCTGCAGATTTCGTCCCTTCCCCTTTCCGGAAACCTGCAGACTCTAAAGCTCTCCCTTATGGCAAGCTTCCTTTAAACCCTTTGACCTCACCCTTCGCCCTGTTCCTTAACCCTGGGCTCAGGGATGTATTACTAGATAAATAGCTAGGGACTTCACTGTATTCCCTAGCTTATTCTATGCAGTCTCGGTTTTACTGTGTGTTGTCCTAAGCTTGCAAAGCCTCGTTCCTTGCTTTGCTCCCCTAGAATCATAATCCTTTGAGACCAACAAGGGGTAACCTATTCCCTTGCCCATTGCCTGTGTCCTCCTCATCTGCACAAGTGAGACCTGTCAGAGGTTGTGCTTGCTGCTGGCTCTCTTTGCCATCCACCCCCTCGATCCTCTCATTCCCTCATTTCCTCATGGCTGTTCCACATAAAGCCTGAGGCTTGTCTTGGGTGCTACTTGGCCTGACGACCCACAGTAAGGCCCATGCGTAACACTAAGCTCGCAAAGCTTCATTCCTTGCTTTGCTCTCTAGAACCATAATCCTTTGGGATCAACAAGGGGTAACCAGTTCCCTTGCCCATCGCCTGCGTCCTCCCCGTCTGCACAAGTGAGACCTGTCGAAGGTTGTGCTTGTTGCTGGCTCTCTTCACCATTTGCCACCTCAATCCCCTCATTCCCTTATTCTCTCGTGGCTATTCCACATAAAGTCTGAGGCTCATCTTGGGTGCTACCTGATCCGACGACCCGCAGTAAGGCCCATGCATAACACTAGCCTTTCCTAGCATGCTTCTTTTATCCTTCTCAGTCAACCGCCTGGTTTGTGGAACTGAAACCCTTCTCTTTCTGGCAAATCCCTTTAGGACTCGCCAGACCTTTCCTTTTCAAGCACTTAACCACCAGTAGTACAGCCACCTCTGTACCCTATATAAACCCTGGTGGAACTGCTGGAACCCCCAGCTAGTTCTACGCAATCCACGCATACTTACTGGCAACCAGAGAGTCTAAGTCTCTCATCCCCCCCTCAAGACTTCACTTCCTCTCTGTGGTCTAAAGGTTGCCATAAGACCTGCTAGCTGAGTTCTGGACTGAGGACTGTAGACTTCCATATCTACGTTGCCTGTTGAAGTCCTGACAACAGCTACTTCTTTGGCTTGCCACTGAAGTACAGTGTGCATCATAACAGACAAGGTCATATTTCCTGTAGACAACATAAAGATATCCATTGACATTGACAGTATCATTTGGATCACCAGCCAGCTGGTCTGCAAGGAAAATATTGGTGTTTATATAATGCCCATCTATGATAGCAAGCCTGGAATTGCAAAGCACAACCACATCTATATTGACATTCTTGTCCCACAATTTGAAGAGAATCAGTGACCCCTAGGACCCTGCACTGAGTGGCTATCCAAGAAGTTCCCTCTTAATGCCATTCCCCATGCAATCATCAGCCAACTTGCATCCTCTGCTGGACATGGTCTCTTTATCTATATTTTCTTTTCTCAAATGATTCATTGTAGTCCACTCACAGGGTGATGCATGAACATGATGCCAAAAGGGGTGATGGATCCATTTTGGGAAGCAATATTTCTCCCTGCCATTGAGAACAATGCTATGGAGAGCTGGAAGCCATACATGTCTCAGAGCTTGGAGTAGGGCAGGTACAATGAAAGAGGCACTTCAGAAAGTCACAGGACCCTTCCCCTCTCCAATCAGGTTTTTCAGGGTATTCAGGAGACCATAAAGGAGCTGATAAAAAAGCAGGCAGATTGTTCCATATCTGGTTCCTTTTTCTTTGTTGTAGAGGAACAGGGCATCAAGCCTCTCACATTGTAAGGATGGTCAGGAAGGGATACACATCTCTCCTGAGGCTGTCCTTGAGCAAAATTTGTCCTGCCTTGATTGGGAATACATGTTGAATCACAAGAATGGAAAGCTTGTGGTTGATGTTGGTGTCCCCTTTACACCCAAGTGTGATACTGAGTCACCTATCATTGGTCTTGGGAGGCTTGATGCATTGGAGGAGTGTTATGCTGCTGCTGGGTTCAACAAGGGGATCATTTACCATCATGGCACACTTTACAAATATGGAGCTCTCCAAGCAGAAATGCAACAGGACCATGCTCTCAAGACTCACATTGCCTTCAGAAGCACCTATAATCTCTATTATAAGCTGTTTGCCCCAACAACAACAGGCCTGCATTCATAAAGGACAACAATGCCTACAACCTAGCTCTGAGTTATTATGACAAGGAATGTTCTGGGATGATGAAATCTTTTGGAAGGCCAGGGCCAAGACATATGGAGTAAGAGATGAGCATCATGTCAGTGGACAGGCTGCACAGGTCTTGCTCAGGGAGATCATTCCCCAGGTAGGGATAACTGCCTTGCACTTTTATTCCTCCATGCTGAGTGACTGGCATCCAGGCAAAGTGATACATGGAGTCTGACCCTGTCTTCTGGCTGCCCTCAGAGGTCTGGTTTGACTTCCTTTCCAGGAGAATCAAGGAGGTACAAAGAACTCAGGTTCAACTGAAGACTTGCAATCCCCCCAATCTTGGTGTTATGACAGGCATTCTGAATCACATGCTTTAATGCCTGACTTCAACCCCTATTGGATATGACTTCCATGTCAGAGAGTCATTGGATCTTCTGGAATATCACACTGTTGTGGAGAATGCCAACATGTTCTTTTTTCAGGAGCTGGAGCTGGACTTGGTGCCATGTCTGGACAGCATTCAGGAGGCTGACAACTTCCAAGTTCTTGTACTCATGGGACTTAACTCAAAGGGCCAGTGAAACAGGGCACTAACTTCCCAACAACACACAATCTTGAATGGCTTCAATCAGACTATGATGTTTTCCATTGGACCCAATCCCACATGAAGCCAGCTTTTAGAAGAATACCATTATAGCCAATCCTACAGTAATGTTGAGGGAGTGGTCCATACCTTCTAGACTTCAGAATATTGCTGTGGTGGTGGCTTGACTGTTTTGCAGGTTTATTGAATAGTTATGGATGATGTTGGACAGGACAAGTTTAAAGGGAATGGAACCTACCCTTAGCTTGTTGTCTGATACAATGAAGTGTTGGACTGCTGCCAGCATTGAGCAGACCCACTTCCATACTACCTTCAAAGCCTGCAACACTGGTCTTGAAACAGACAACAGTACTCTGATGGTCCAAGAGGAGGAGGAGGAGGAGGAAGTAGATAGTTTGTATGTGGAATACAAATAGGAATGTTCTCCATTTTGTTTAACAAAGGTTCTTTTGAAGAGCTACAATAGCTTTTGAGTGGAGAGTTACAAGGCCTCTTGTCAACAATCTCCATGTATTGTCCTCACAAGATTCAAATATATGAGGAGAAAATAGCTGACCAGATCCATAGATAGCAAAAATTCTAGAATAATTGGCCCTGTTTCACCCCCTGGTTATATCCAATGACATTGCCCAGCATGTCACTGTGAACTCTGTGATACATACAGACATATTATCAATGACTACTTCTTTAATACCACTGACAACTGAAACCCTACTAATAACTTCAATCCAACTGACTATGTCATTAATGAGGGAGACAACTCAGATTGAAGTGGAAACTGTGTTTCCACCTTATTGTTGCAACCCAAGGTTAACCCTAGGCTACACCACTATTACTTGGTAAAGAGGACAAGTGAAAAGGTTGGTATTGGGGAAACCAATGAAGCACTTGACTGAAGTTCTTGTTGGTGCTGTATTCAATATATACACTACTAGATGTTTATATAAGACAAACAACAGAGATTAAATATATGAGGTAGATAGTAATTACATACATGAGGCATACTGTACATGAGGTATCATAATGGAAGAGAAGCATGAATGGAGATTAAATAGCTGAGTGGCAGACTGGAAGCATAGTTCATGTGTATGCCATGAGGTGACAGAAATTAAAAGAAGTATAGAAGCAAATTGCAGATGGTGATCTTGCATAAAAATGTAGGCATAACCAAGCATCCAGCATATTGGTATGGTCAGAGTTTGAAGCAGAGTTCCATAAAAAGGTAAACATGTACAAACAAACTGAAAAAGAGACAGAGTATCTACACTCCTAGTATATTGTTCTGAGTAAGGTCCATGTGTATACTACCACACTAGCATAAGGGTTGCATAGACTAATAGACTTAGATGGTATGGTGGCAACAAAATCACAACAGGGGAGCTAATGTTACAGTCTCCCCCCTTACCTTGGTGGTTCTCCCCTATTCATTCCCATTCAATACATTGACAACATCATCCTTACCTAGCCAGGCAAATCATAAGGCCAGACCCCCATTTTTTCCTTATCACTTATCATTTGTATTATGAACCTGTGACTCTGTTCTTCTTCTAACCTTCTAATACAGCTAGGGTGCATTGTGACTCATCATGAGTCACAATATCTCTTATCTTGTTTCATATGTATGTATCTCATTTTGCTTATTTAGTCTTTCTGTCAACTGTAGCATTGGTGCACTTTGTTGATGAACTACACCAATCCCCTTTGCCATTCTTATCTCTACCTGTATCATGGTGTCTATATGACACATCCTACCCTGTACCCTACCCTGTACCCTTAGCCTTGACCCAGCACAATATATAAGTAGGAGTATTGATTTGCCTACTTGCTGGGTTGGAAAGAAGGCAAGATGGGAATAGCATTATGGACATTGCTGCTTCATGCTGCCATCAAATTTGCCATACTAGTCAATAGACTTTAGTAGCAGTAGGCAATATTAAGTGGCCTGTATGCTAGTGATAGGTCTACCTGAAGTGCATTGTACAATCTGAGTCACAACTGTTCTAACCCTTGAATGAACCAGCTCACTGCAGTTATATTGGACACCCTATGCTCACAGGTCTGGTAATCTTCCTGACTAGGAACACTGGAAAGGCTGGAACCATGGCAAAAGATGTTTATACATACATGACACTTCCTGTCTTCCAAGTACACTTTCAATTCCTGAGGTGCTTCCCAGGCTTCTGGGTACACTTTCAGTCATGACATTTTCAACATACTTCCATTGCCTCCTTTTTCAGGGCCTCTGTTATGATGGTAGAGGTGGATGTACCTCTACCCATGCTATCCTTGCTTCCCAAATTGAGGTTATTTTTGTTCTTGTTTTCCTAGCCAACATATTGTAGTTCTGGGTCTGGGTGACAGCTTGGATCAGATCAGATTAGAAGGACATGATTTGTTTTTACATGCTCTCAATGAGTGTACTAAGCAACTACTTTACCTACATCCTGGAAGTGGATACTCTACCAAGTAAAAGTCACTCAACCAATTTGCAGGAACCCACTGCACACAAGATGACATCTCAGAACACTCCTCACTAACCATTCCACATACACATGTCCAACTAACCTTGTTCCCCTTGTTCCTTATCTTTGCTTGCACATTCAGGTTTGTCTTGCATTTGGGGCAATCAGGTTTTGGGACTTCTCATGGGTTATGGCTGAGTGGACTATATATCATCATCTCACTGGAAATAAGCTGAGACATGTCCAGGTTTAGAGTCAAGTAGAAGTCATGTTTTATTATCCATTCCTCTACTTACATCAGTGCCAGAGTCATATTCCATCAGGACCACTGGATATCTTGTCAGAAAATCCCTTTTCCCACCAAATACCTCAATGAAAGCCTCCTTGAGAAACATGCCCTTGCAATACATACACTGAAATGCAAAAGCTGTTGGGAGTGTCTGCCATCATTGTTGGATTTACAAATGTTGCAGGGAATCCAAGGACAAAGGTCAGTCTCAAGCTAAGCACATGATGAGTAATGTCAATCAGAGCACTCAGAGAATAAACACCTTTTCATCAAGACCTCCAAGACCTTTCTACTTTCCTTGATCTCAAATGTGGGTCCACAAAACAAGGTTACTATCCCTTTCAGGGGGCTTCTTGACAAACAGATATAGCCCTGCAACTTCTCTGAGAGGTATCATATGACCACCTTCTAATGATCTGACAGTTGATCAGCATCATCCACCCATTGACCAGATACTCTGAAATCTCATCTCAAATAACATGTCACTTCTGGTTCCACATGTCACTTGCCTGATCTCAATCATGCTGTGGGTTTCCATCATAATCAACACTGGAACACTGTCCTTGCCTGAACATGTTTGTTGTGTTCTGTGAGGCCCTCTACTTTTAAGATCAACCTTGTTAAGCCATATCTGTCAAAGAGAGTCAATGTTCAGTACAAGTAGAAATTATGTCATATCTGACTAGTTGCTCCCAGGGGTCCTGTCTGTATATAACATTTGTTGATGCCTTGAATTGTTCCTGAAGAGGGATCTTTCCTGAAGCATCCAAAGCAAAAGATATCCATAAAAGGTCTTCTCTCAGCATGTAGTAGATGTGTTTACTTGTCTTGGTATGTCAACTGATCAAGCCATGTAGCTATTTAGTGACTAATGCATGCTCCAAGTAAACTTGACTCACAAGAAACAGAATCTCCTCTATGCTGAGATATTCTTACACAGTTATTCCAGTGTCCATGTTTCTATCAACACAGAAAGATAGCCAGCAGCTGTCATCTTGACAGGACACCAAGTCTTCATAGTCATTGCAGCCACTGCACCTCTGTAGAACCAGGTGTGTCAGACAAAAAATGAAAACAAAGAATAAAAACAATATGTGTTGTAGTGCATGCTTACCACTATGCAACATCCTGTTGACTTCATTACATTTTCAGTCTAGGACAAGGAAGAAATACACCAAAAACCTTTTAGAGAGGCTCCAGGCACATTGAAGCCCTAGCTTTGAGTGAGTCTATCAGGTAGCATCTGCATCGAGTTGGCTATGCAGAGCATGTTTTTGTAAGGGCAAGGATTTGATTTGCAGCAGAGACAACTTCAGAAGACATGATATGCTTGATGAGAAATAATCAAAGAATGGTTTTGGAGGCTAGGCAGTCATAATCATTGAGGTTTATATATAATACCATTTACTCTTCTGGCAGAGATGGCATACAGGCTACCTTTGATTTGGAATAAATTTGCAAATACTGCAGCTCTACATTTTAGTGGCTAGGCTTTTGATTGGAACAAAGAATACATCAGACTAACTACCACATAACCATAAGTCATCAAAGTTATGACAGAGGCTGCTTTAATACATGGTACATGTCAATATTTCCACTAGACTATTATTGGAGATGGGGAAATGATTCTTCGGATAATGGGTGTCTGCTGATCCACTAGACTCTGAATGACTTGATGGTGGAGGTCATGTGACCAGGTAACACATGGTGTTACTACCTTGCCACATTCATATCACATTGTGCCAAGTTTTGTCATCCCCATATGATCAACAAATGGAAACCCTTCTTGAACACATCCACAATAACCCCATCTGCTACTGGGTGAAAATAGTGGATGTTGGTGGGGAAGCAGCGAGACTCCATGTTTTGAACAGTGGCATGCAACCACAAACACCAATGCCTACAGCCAGCAACTTCACTTATGACTTTGAAAGCTCAATCATACAAGTCTATGACAACTCTTAAAGGATGATAACAATTCAGGAAGTGCAGTTTCAGCTCTGGAATCTGACCAGAAATGCAGCTTCCTTGTGTTTCACCCACTGGGGCCTACCATTCTGGATATCTCCAGATACAGATGAGAACAAGGATGATGATGATGACATGTGCAAGTTCTGTACAGTGAACCAAGTTCTTCACCAATTTAGAGAATAGTTCAAATCCAAGAAGATCCAAGTGTCTGAGTAGCTGTTGTAACCCAAGATTTTACCTCAGACTTCACCACTATAACTCAATGATGGAACAAATATGCAATAATGGGGAACTTAACAGAGAACTTGACTGGAGTTCTTGGTTGGAATGGCATTGCTTAAATATTACTGTGGTGTTCACTATACAAACAATGGAGATTAAATACATGAGGTAGATGGAATGAGGAGAACATGCATATCAGAAATGGAAGAGAAGCATGTACAGAGACTAAATAGCTAAGTGGCAGAATGGAAGGGAAGCATATGCAAGGCATATGTCTGCCATGAGCTGATGGAAATAAAAGAAGCATGGAAGTGAATTGTAGAGAGTGAGCTCACATAATAATGTAAACATGCACAAACAACTGGCATATCAGTATGGTCAGAGTTTGAATCAGAGTTCCATAAAAAGGTAAATATAGACAAACAAAGTGCAAAAAAGATGGAGTATGTAGAACTCCTGCACATCATCCTTAGTAGGGTCTGTGTGTATACTACCACACAAGCATAATTTGTAATCGACTTAGGAATATGGCACATGATGAATTACAACAGTAGCCAAGTGAGTGTCAGACTTGGCCTTTAGTCTTCTGAGTTGGCAAACTGATTGCTTTGCTGCAGAATGAAGAAGAGAAGCTGAGGTTGATGGAGAATCAGAAGAGGAAGATGTCCCATGCAGAAGTAAGTCTCAGTGCATAGTATCTGTGCAGTTCTGTGAACTTTGCATCACAACAGAATGCCCATGTTTCATGCCAGGCCTGGTTTACAGGCAAAGGTCAGATAAGTGTTCAGTATGTCCAATGATCTCATGTCTATATACTAAACAACTGAATTGAATTTTGAACTTGCATTTTATTTCAGAAT